>MVJL01009057.1:0-31837 GCA_002156465.1 Macrocentrus cingulum | reverse complement strand
ATTAAACTTTAAATTTATAAATAATATAATTACGTATAATAAAAGTTACATTCAATACATTTACTTGATCTAAATAATTATTTCGTTTTCTAATTATGCTCCTCGAATCGCATTTATCGCAGGATAATTATCAAGATTATTTTCGTTCATAAATATAAAAAAATGAAAATAATAATAAGTTGGCACGTTAATCAATATAAATAAAATCATCGAGAAAGTCCATTTATAATTGTAATTACTCAGTTGAAATGTAAAATAACAAAATGTAATAATTTACAGTTGAAAAAAATTAATTAATCTGTATTACGACAATAATAGTGGATCTAAACTTTAGTCTCTCTATTTATTAGAGACTGCAGTCTCAACGATGAATTGTCTCTATATATGAGAGACGATACGCGTACGTGAGATATCGCAATGTAGACAAGAGACTCAAAGCCCGAATTTTTAGTCGCGATTAAAAATTGAATTATTTCGGCTATTCTGTAGAAAATGCCATGTCTAAGCTTGCAATAGTCTGAGACCAAAGCGTAGGTACCCGATATAAATGTTTTCAGTGGTGTTACGTGAGTCTACTCACGATTCAGAGCGTTCTATACCTATATACCCTTTTATTTTTATCATCGTCAAAGGGTTGGAACTTGGCAAGTCCATAGCATATCGTGGCATGTGTATGCTCCATATCGATCGACTTTTCTTTCAACCCACTGGCAATTTTTTCCCTTTCTCCGTGCATATTCACTCGCTCTGGCTTACATAAAATGACTATTTGAAGACATAAAGGTGACATTTCTCTCGTTTCTTTAATACTGTTGATAGCGTTGAATTTCCATTTTCGCACTTTTACCATCTCGCACCCCCATCACCTATATATACCATTAGCAAACCAAATTTTCAAGAACACTCTCAACCAAGTCGTTTTCTATTTTTTTTTCCGCTTCATCCAGACGCTTTAAATTTTATCCCACAGAGAGTAGAGAACACCCTGTAACTCGCAGCTGCTCTGTCGGCCATTTCCTTTTAAATCAGCTCACTCGTCTGTGTATATGTATATATGGGGGAGGGGGAGGAGTTCACCCTTCTTAAACTTTTGTTTTTTTTTTCTGGATATTTTTGACAAGTGCCAAGAAAGTTGGATAAATTTTTCGATTTTTTTAATTTATTGCTTTTTTGCGTGAGAAAAAAAATTTTTTGTGTGTCGTGTAAAACACGCTCGTAAAGTTTAAAAAAAATTATCAGTGATGGGTAAATTTTTTACTCTAGAGATTTTTAGCTTTTTTTCATCGAAAAAAAAATTTTTTACAAGTTCAAAAAAAAAAAATTTTGGAAAAAAATTCAAAAAATTTTTTGAAATATTTTTTTTTTTTCATTTATTTCTTTTATTTTGAAGTATTTTTCGATTATTTATAATGATAGATTTGTCAATAATTTGATTTTTTTTACACCAAATTAGAGATTTTTTCGATAAAAATTTAAATTAGACTTGAAATCGTGGAATATTTTTGTTTTGAGTAAGGAAAAAAAATATTTATGACCGGGTAAATAATTAAGGGTAGATTTAGGGTTAAAATACATTGAAAATTTCTAGTATTAAAAAAAATGTTATTTAAAATTGAAAAATTTTATTTTAAAATTATTTCTGAATTTAAAAAAGCACTAAAGTTATCTAGGGAATATTTGCTCTAAATAATTAAGGATTAAGTGGAAAAAGGGTATTTTTCACCCAAGAGATGATTAAATAATATTTTTTTTACTTAAAAAAATTTTTTTCCACAAAAAAAAAATTATTTTACTAATTGAAAAAAAATTTTTTTTGCTTGTAAAAAATTCAAAATCTTCCTAAAACAATTTTTTATAATTAAAATAATGTTTTTCAATCATAAAAAATTATACGTTTTTAATTATTTAATTTTTTACAGCATAAAAATCCCAAATGAAACTTGAAAAGGGAGAAAAAAAAATATTAATCGCCGGTTAAATATAAATAAGAGAGAATAGGGTGAAATTTCATTGCAATTTTTGACAATGAATGTTTTTTTTTTTTAATTGTGAGAATAAAAAAAAAATTTTTATTGCGCGCAGTGTCTGTCTGACTATACACGGAATTTTCTACTTGAATGCGAAAAAATATTTTTATAATTTATTTTCTCCACTATATGATCATTCATTACACAGGCTGATGAGGTTTACATCAAGCTCGTCGTTCTGTTACTAATTTAATTTGAATTAACGCTACTCTCTCCTCTGCAAGACAGAACACCCACAAAGAGTTCCTTACCATTATCATCACGGTCTGTCAGAGCGAGATGCATCAGACGGCTTTTACTAATTGCAAATTATATATCTAACGCCTTTATTATTTTTCATTCGTTTAATTCCTGTGTTTCTTGAAAATTCCGCATCGCTCCCTGTTGTCTGTTTTTTTTTTTTTTTTTAATTTTTTTCCAAGTGAAATTATCGTTCGACCTACATGCTCAAGCTATAGACAGAGTCTTCAAGCTCTCATATATGCAATTCAGATAGTGTGTGCTTATAGCCGAGAAATTCTCTTTGATGATGGGAGAAAATTCATCTATTTATATATTTTTTTCTTCTGCGAATAAAATACAAAATTTAATCAACAAACAATTTTTTTTAATCATTGAAATGGAAGGATAATGGCTCCTTTGGCTCCTTTCGTGAAATAATATTAAATTTTGATGAATATTCATGTAAAGAATAACACAACAATGCGTCAACGCAATTTTTTCGGTAATAACTGATATAGAGCAGTTGGAATAAAATATTTACTGTTTTACGGTGTCGAAAGTAACAGGCGTTGTTGTTTTCTTTTTCCGATTTTACACTTATTATTTATTACGTATGAATTTGGACGATATACTGCGTTAAATAATAGTTTATGAGCTTTAAGAAATAACTACAAAAATGAGTTAAATAAATAAACATTATCCCTAAAAGCAAATAAATCTGTCTATACTGCGTGTGGTGTCGATTGTAAAAGCGTTTAAAAATCTCATTGAAATAGTCTAAAAAATTTCAAATTCAAAAAATATTTATCTAATATACTTTGAAAATTATTTAAAAAATAAAAAATGTCCGTATTGTTGTGAAAATAAAAAAATATCCCCTGTATTCAAAATCCAGAGAAATTCAATTTTTCAGTTTATCAATGCAATAATAAATGTTTTTCATTAATAAATAATTGCTAACGAATAAAAAGAATAATTTATTGAAAATAAGAACACTTTAATTGCAAATCTTCAATTAAAACCAAAGAGTATTTCAACTGCAACCTGCTAGATGTCAATTTGAACGGAGATCAAGCCAAAAAGTTTTTTATCAATAAAAATATAACCAATCATTGTATTTAAATTTTTATAAATTTTCATGGGAGAATATAGTGTTGAAAACAATTGTACCAAAACTCATGGCTTAATAATTATTACTTTGAACACAATAAATTCTAACGATTTTACTGTTTCAATCGAGTCCAGCTTTCTCTACTAAAAATAAAGACAAAAAACTATTTTAAATTCGAAATGTTTAGTATTAAATTATTTTGGAGGTTTCACTTTTAGTGACATGAACAGATGGAAAACTATTTACAATCATTAATTCAGAATTCATACATATTTGCTTATTATTGTAGATATCTCAAGTAATATTGATTATAACTATAGGGCATTAAACTTGCCTAGCCATCTAGCCATTGATCGATGAATTTATATTCAAGCGGTTTCCGAGGGTTATCACAGTGTACACATTTCTGCGATGTAGATAAATCGCCGATTAGTCGTGGGATTTTGTATAGAAAATATTTCACAAAAGCCAAAAAAAAAAATTATATCTGAATTTCAAAAGCGAAAAAAAAATTTTTTTTTAATGAAATTTCACGAAATTTTGGATTTTGAATGCGTAGAAAATTTTTTTTAAATAAAATATTTCATCTAAAATGGCTTAAAATCACCTGAAATATATTTTTAACGCAATGATTACTATATTACATGATTATTTCCTATAAATTTGAGGTTTAAGGGTGTGCAATGGTCCTTAAAACAACGTGAGGGGGTTGCAAATTTTTTTAGGGACTCTTTAGACTCTAATGCAACTATAAAAAAAATTTCATCGCTTAGCACAACATTCAACACTATAATTCATAATTATTTCCCATGAATTAGGGGTCAAGAGGGTGATTAATAGTCTTAAAATGATGCTAGGGGGTTGTGGATTTTTTTCGGTCTTTTTGAGACTCTAAACTAACTGTAAAAAAAATATCGCAAATAAGCAAAACATTTAACACTATATTACATAACTATTTTTCAAAATTTTCGAGTTTAAGGGATGACTGATGAACTTTAAACGACGCCAGGGGGTTACTGATTTTTTTAGGTGATTTTAAGACTTCAAAATAACTGTAAAAAAAATATCATCACGAGGCAGAGCATTTAACGATTTATTACATCATTATTACTCACAAATTTGAGGTTTAGGGGAGTGCGATTGTTTTTAAAACGACGGTAGAGGGTTGTAGTAACTTTTTTTCAAGACATAAAATTGTTTTGTCGATTATATTTTGATATTAACCAACTCATAATGTACGAAACACTTTAATTGTAATTAAAATTCATGATTAAGTAACAAAAAATATTTTTTATCGTATATAAAATAAACTTTATGACTTTTTTTTTTTTAGTCAGTAGATAAGTAACCCAAGCTCCTATATGCCATCTGCTACACATATCCAACGTGAGAATCAATACACTCTTGTGCCCTAGCTCACGACTTTCAAGTTTTCCAACTAAACCAACAGAACTAGGCCAGCGCCTCTCTCTGACTTTTCGTACTCTGTGTTTATACGTCCTTATTTTTTTGTTTTTTCGTCAACCGTGGAGGAAAACGCGTGCGAGCTCCTGTTGCACCCCCTATATATACCTCGAGATCCTTCAGAACAGTCAATATTTGCGTCTACAAGCAAAATTATTCACCAAAATAACGAGTTCTTTCAATTTGCCCCGTTCAGCCGAGCGCATCCACGCGTGGTTTTCGTTTTCCCCTCTTGAAAGAAAAAAATTGTTCAGAGAATTTTTTTGTTTTATTTATCTGTCGACATTTTTCAATTCACCCCGCATCGCAGCGAGACAAGAGATGAGTTCAAGCAACAGGGGAATTACGCGTCGCGATCATGAGAAAATAAAAAAACGAAAAAAAAAATAGAATATACATTAGCGCGAGTGTGACAACACGGTGAAAAAAAAAAAAAAAATGAAAAAGGAAAAGCGTGGCAGAAGCTTTCTCGTGGATTAAGAATAATTTATATTATGGACTGAAGCGCAAGTATCTTGCACCGGGTTAAGTGATAAAGCCTAACGAGGGTGGATTAAGTCGAAATATTTACTATAGATATCCAATAAAAAAATTTTTCAACTGGGATTTAACCGGAAATTTAATTTTCACTATGATTTATTGTTTTTTTACAACATTTAGAGAATATGTTAAATTTGAGTGAGTAGGGTGAATGTATCAATTGATGACCAGTTAAGGGAAATTTGGTGAAAAATGATTGCTATTTAAATAATTTTTGGTGTTCAAGCCTCAATGAGCACATAATTATATCATTTGTACATAATATTTTCGATTTATAATTTTTTTTAACTATTAAAATATAGCAATAACGCAAAGATCTAAAGAAATGTCGCGTAAGTAAAAAACACCAGTTAATGACGGGTCATCACGAATTAATGACCAGCCGTGTTTCAGTTAATGACTGGTCGACAAATATTATTAATAAACTGTGCAAAGAAATAAGTTAAAAGTTTTTAGGCATTGAAATTATTTTAACTAATCGATAATTAACCTAAAGAGTCACTTTATAGGAATAATATAGAGTGAATTTTGTTTGTTTTGACTCAATCGCAAACGAGTGTTTGAGGTTAGGTGAACTTGAGCCGGTCATCAACCGGTGAAACGCCGTTTCTAATGCACATGTTCCAGTTAATCACCGATTTCGACTAGTACACGTACTTAATAATTAATTTCCGATTCCTACAACTACCCACTCATCTGAACAATGATACACGCGTCTTCCGCACAAAATTTGCAATCAATTAGTATTTTTTTTATTATCTAAAAGAGCCGTATTTTTTTATTTTATCAATTTAAGTGCCAGTAGTCATTAATTGGTATACCCGGTCAGAAACTGGTACCCTATGTTAAACAAACGAAAAAAATGTTTTTCTCGTTTTGAGTCAAATTTAAAAAAGAACCGCTTCTTGGATATCTCGTTATTTTTGTAATTTTTGCAGTTTTTTTACGATAACTCGGTAAATAAACGAAATAATCAAAAATATTATAATTGTTAAATGATCAAGAATTTAATTATCTACAAAAAATGTAGAATAATTTTTTTTTTGTAACTTACTTAGTTTTTCAGTTATTGCTATTTTTTTAGAATTTTTATTTTTCAAAATATCTCAAAAACAATGAAAAATTCGAAAAAAATTTATTCTACATTTTTTGTAGATAATTAAATTACCGAAAATTATGTTTATATAAAAGTTTTCGTTATCTCGCTTAGTTAACGAGTTATCACTGAAAAAGCAAAAAAAAAATCACGAAAACTGTATTCTAAAGGGTATGGTGACTTTAAAAAATAAAAAAAAGGTATAATCGACATTTAGCTTTTAAGATACTGCATGGGAATTTTACAGTATTAGCCATATACAGTAAAAACTGCTCGCGACAGAAGAGAGAAAGAAGAAAACATATAAAGAAGTAATTTTCTACCGTGGACACTTGTCGATTACTCACGTTCCGTTTGTTCCGAGGGTTCATTAAAAAATGCCAGCCAACTCTTAATTCATCCATCAAGACTGTGCTTTACGAAGCAGAGCAAGAATCATACTCTCTCGCGGGCTGCAGAGGAATAAAGTGGGACAGTTTCTCTCGTTGCTGCTGCGAACGAAAGTTTTGACGTGAAAACTTGAAACTCTGCGCCACTATTCCAAGTATAATACAACGTCTATAACTATTATCTATATTAAATTAGTTTGCCTTAATCGATAATGCAGATTTTCGTTGTTATATGGACAAAAGCATCCGCATTTCTAACGTTAAAATGATTTAAACGACTCACTGATGCCTTTTTGCAAAGATATCCAAAACTAAAACCAAACTTTTTTTTACTCTTTCTCCGATAACTCAGTAAATAAGTGAAATATGAAAAAATATCATGAGAACTAAATTTTTGGAAATTAAATTTTCTAAAAAAGATGTGGAATAACATTTTTTTATATCTTCTATCGTTTTTGAGATATTTTGAAAAATAAAAATTTTCAAAACAGCAATATTTCAGAAACTAAAAAAAATTCAAAAAAATTTTTATTTTACGTTGTTTTTTAGATAATTTAATTTTTAACAATTTGATTTTAATATTCTTCGTTATTTTAGGTATTCATTGAGTTATCGCGAAAAAATCCAAAAAAAAATTGCGAAATTTCATTGGGGGACGTAAATACGCCATTTTGGTTTTAGTTATAAATATATACTAATACCAAAAAACCGCAGATTCTATTATGAGAACTAGAAATTTTGTTTTTCTTTTTTTATTAAATTTTCAAAACGATCATTCCATTTGAAATCTCACGATTTTGATGATTTTTTGTGTTTTTCACCGATAACTCAGTAACTAAGCAAGATAACAAAAAATGTCATAAAAACCAAATTTTCGGTGATTCAATTTTCTACAAAAAATGTAGAATAAATTTTCCTCGAATTTTGCTTTGTTTTTAAGATATTTAATAAATAAAAATTTCAAAAAAATAACATCTTAAAAATTTTAACCATTGAAAAAACCGCAGTTTTTCTGATTTTTTTTTACCTTATCATTAATAACTCATTAACTAAACAAAATAATGAAAAATATCATATAAACTAAATTATCCAAAATTAAATTTCCCACAAAAAATATTAAATACAATTTTTCCATATCTCACGTTATTTTTGAGATATTTTGAAAAAATTGAAATTTTCAAAAATCAATAATATCTCAAAAACCAAACGAACTACAAAAAAACTTGTATTACATTTTTTGTAGATAATTACACCCCCTATCATTTACTTTCTATAAAATTTTTCATAATCTTACTAATTTACCGAGTTATCGCAAAAAAATCGAAAAAAAATCACGAAAACAGCAAAAATCCAACTAAAAACATTTATTTTGGCTTTAAACCTGATCAAAATGTCCTTTTTACCCCTATATATAGTAATACCCCATGTTTCTCATAACCTCTAGATCAATATAAATTATCAGATTATTAGTGTGGTCATCAGTTAGCTTAGCGTTTAAATGCCGTGATATCGCACATCAAGCAATATTCAATTATAATCAAAATATATACTCAAGGGAAATATTTTCCACGTTATAAATTAAATTAATTATTTAACAATTTTTTTATTAAACGCATTTTATCGACACTTATACGACGGATAATCAATTGGCCTGCTGCGCTCATCTCTCACTGCTGCTGTAAAGCGCCCAATTATTCAGGGAATTTTCGTAGAAGAGAGTCCCGCGGTGTTGGATAGGTGCATAACATCAATACCAACGTTGTTATCTATATAGTACACTAACACAACGCCAGGTCGAGCTAGTAACACGACATACCGCAGTGTTCGATGGCGAGAACGACCGATACACAAAATTTTTTTAGATTGGTCGTGATGTGTGTCTCTGCTATTTCCATTTCCATGCACGAGTAATCAGGTTGAGTCTCGACACACGAGGAGGAAATGCCCAGTGCGTGCCAGTGTATGAATTTAAATCTAACCGAGCAATTAGCTTATGCAAAACCGAGCTGTTACGTCACAACGTGAATAAAACGTGTATCTGTGCGAAGATGTATGTGCGCACTCCGCCATGGATAATCCTTTTTACTCACGTATAAATCTCGTGATGAAATTTTTACTACACTCTGTCAAGAAATTAAGAGGTAAGAGTTATTCTGGAATTTTAGATATCTCAAATGGAAGAGAAACATTAAGCAAAGATATGAATTTCTTCGAATACTATAAATTCACGTTTCTGCAAATATTTTATGCAATGTGTATTTTTGGAAATATTTAGAATATTATGCAGAATATGAAATTTTAACAAGAGTACTTTTTTATAGAGAAAAAACTAATCTACAAAAAATATTCAATATAAAAATATCGTAAAATTTGTAGTTTTCAAGATATTTTACAAAATGTAACTGTAAAGCACTAATTTCAACTTTGATGACATGTTGGATCTTATGTATCATGGATTTTTGCAAAAATCTTGAAAACAGTGCAAATTATGAAATTTTAACAAGAGTACTTTTTTGTAGAGCTTAAAACGATCTACAAAAAAGGTTCTGAGTGAAAATACTGTAAATCATATTTTTTTCGAAATATTTGCAAGAAACGATCGAACAACAAAAAACTTTAAATTTTCAAATGATCTCATGTATCGCGTAAATACGTTCAAATCTCGAAAATAATTCAAAATATGAAATTTCAATAAGAATACTTTTTTGTAGAGGAAAAAATGATCTATAAAAAAGATTTAGTATAAAAATACTGTAAGATTGATCATTTCCACGATATTTCTAAGAAATGACCGTTCAACACGAAACTAACCTCAATTAAAGCACAATAAAAACCGTTTTAAACGTAATAATAATACCCCTAATAAAAAAACTACTTGACATAAAAAATAAACTTACCCTGCATTGTGTTAAGAATGTCTCGGCCTTTTTGACGAAGTAGATTTCGACGATTCGTGTGTCACTTTCTGTAAAAGAAAAAAAAAACAATAGCGTGTGAGATAAAAATCAGCATTAAGCCTACCTACCGATATAAAACAACATTAAAATATCAAAACAGATTAAATAACACTCAAAATTATTCTCTTTTGATTTATGAAAAATTATGAATTTTTAAAAATTTGTGTTTTTTAAAATATCTCGAAAATAACGTGAGATATGGAAAAATTTTATTTAATATTTTTTGTGGGAAATTGAATTTTGGATAATTTAGTTTATATGATATTTTTCATTATTTTGCTTAGTTAATGAGTTATCAATGATAAAGTAAAAAAAAAAATCAGAAAAACTGCGGTTTTTTCAATGGTTAAAATTTTTAAGATGTTATTTTTTTGAAATTTTTATTTATTAAATATCTTAAAAACAAAGCAAAATTCGAGGAAAATTTATTCTACATTTTTTGTAGAAAATTGAATCACCGAAAATTTGGTTTTTATGACATTTTTTGTTATCTTGCTTAGTTACTGAGTTATCGGTGAAAAACACAAAAAATCATCAAAATCGTGAGATTTCAAATGGAATGATCGTTTTGAAAATTTAATAAAAAAAGAAAAACAAAATTTCTAGTTCTCATAATAGAATCTGCGGTTTTTTGGTATTAGTATATATTTATAACTAAAACCAAAATGGCGTATTTACGTCCCCCAATGAAATTTCGCTGTTTTCGCAATTTTTTTTTGGATTTTTCGCGATAACTCAATGAATACCTAAAATAACGAAGAATATTAAAATCAAATTGTTAAAAATTAAATTATCTAAAAAACAACGTAAAATAAAAATTTTTTTGAATTTTTTTTAGTTTCTGAAATATTGCTGTTTTGAAAATTTTTATTTTTTAAAATATCTCAAAAACGATGGAAGATATGAAAAAATGTTATTCCACATTTTTTTTAGAAAATTTAATTTCCAAAAAGTTAGTTGTCATGATATTTTTTCATATGTCACTTATTTACTGAGTTATCGGAGAAAAAGTAAAAAAAAAATTTCGTTTCCGTTAGATATATCTCCGCATAAAGACATTAGTAACTCGTTTAAACCATTCTAACGTTAGAAATTTGGATTCTTCTGTCAATATAACAAAAATAACATTGAAATATTAGTTAAAATGTATTAAATAACACCCATAATTCTTCACCGAATATATTGTCCGCGCAAAAAAAAGCCACGTTTTTGAACGAAAAATTGCAGTGTCTCAGGTGGACATCAGCGAGGATATATTTACGAGGATTCCTCGTGGTCATTCTTTGAATCCCCCTGGCACAACTGAAGCCACATCGTAAATTACAAGCCCTCGGGAAGCACGAGAACACGTATAGCAGTCTCATCTATACAACACAAAGCTTTTCTTCATACTTTTCAAGGCAACGCACCGTGAAATTCATCCACAGGGATCGCGTGAGTGTAAATACAAAGGCTAACGAGGGTAAAAGCTCTCATCAAGCATATATTAATTCCATCCCATACCTGAGATGCATTCGGAAGCAGTCGTGTCTGCAATCACTCGGTGATATCACTCACAAAACTGCCCTGGTAAAGACAAAAACAAGAAGAAAAATTACACAAACGTTAGAATTGATGCACACGAGAGATTAAAGCAGTTTTTCATGTGTTAAAAAAAAATTTTCAAGCAAATAAAACCAATTTTTCCACCAAAAAAAAAATGAAAAAAAACCATTGGAATTTTTTTTTAGGCTTTGAAATACTACTGAACTATTTAGTTATTAATCGAAGTCATCTACGATGATTTTACGATAAGAAATGAAAGCTAAAAAATTTTTAAATCAAATTTTTGAAGAGTTGTTTTGTGTGAATCTGACAATTTTTCTGATTTTTTTGATTTTTTAATAATAACTCGGTAAATAATTGAAATAACGAAAATCTTTATTAAACCTAAATGATAGTAAATTAAATTTTCTACAAAAAATATTCAATAGATTTTTTTGATATTTCATGTCATTTTTGAGATATTTAAAATATTAAAATTTTGAAAAATCAGTAATATCTCAAAAACTACGGGGAATTTCGAAAAAATTTATTCAATGTTTTTTGTAAAGAATTTCATTCTCGATTATTTAAGTTTCATAGTATTTTTTGATATTTTGCTTATTTACAAAGTTATTTTTGAAAAACTAAAAAAAAAAAATGAAAACTGCCAGATTTTAAAGTGTTGAAAAATTTTATAACATAAATTTCCATATTTAACAACAAATAATTATCACTCAAGTCATCTAGGATCATTCTACGATAAGAAATCAAGGTTAGAAAATTTTTTAATCAAAAATTTTTAAATAGTTATTTTACGTGAAACTTGTAATTTTCTTGATTTTTTTAATTTTTTAATGATAACTAGATAAATAATCGAAATAACAAAAAACTTTATTTCACTTAAATAATATTAAATTAAATTTTCTACAAAAAATATTTAATAAATTTTTTTGATATTCCCCGTTATTTATCAAATATTTCTCAAAATCAGAAATTTCAAAAAATCAGTAATATCTTAAAAACTACGAAGAATTTCAAAAAAATTTATCTAATATTTTTTGTAAGAAATTTAATTCCCAATTATTTATCTCTCATAAAATTTTTTGATATTTCGTTTATTTATCAAGTTATTTCAAAAAAACTATTTTTTCAGGAAAAAAACCCAAACATCTAGATGATCCTAGAGGAGCATCACGTTCCAAGGACGGTCGTTATCCCCTCTACTCTTGCGTCACAGTACGTCAAGGACGCGTGTAATACTAACAGCGATGGATTCGCAAAAAAAAAAAACCGAGAATTTTTCCTCAGGTCAGAACCTAAAAAAAAAAAAAAACTACCCTCCTGAGAGAGGTTTTTTTTTTCAAGCAGAAAATTAGCTTCAAAAAAACCTCTCTTAAAAATGAAGTGGCAAAAAAGAGAAAAAAAAAAAAAAAAACGATCTAAAAACACCCAAGTGAATTGCACTAAAAAAAAAAAAATTTTTCCAGATGAAATGTCGATTGGCGCGTTTTTTTCCGCAAGAAAAATTCAAAAACAAGGGTAGGTAATACACATCACACACAATTTTTGTTTTTTTTTTTTTTGTCACAAAGTGTTTTTTTTTTTGCAGATTACCGTGGAGTGCGGCATATCCCAAAAGGGGAGGTGAAAAAATCGGCTAAAAACCGGACAACTGAGAGGGACTGGTCGCTCCTGCACGGCCGGCTGTGGTGCGACTGTGAGAGCGAGCCGTGCAGAAGCGGGCTTGACCTAGTTCGTGATGGCCGCGAGAGTGCGCGCAACTCTCGTACGCGATCACGACGCGGGTCTCACTGAGCTCACACACACGGTGCGCTCGACAATATTCAGCGCCACCCCTTCAGCGGGTGCTTCTCTAACCCCCGAGCAGCAGCCCTCCGAGCGCGACCCCCTGATGGAGCTGGCACGATCCCCTCCCTATCGATCACTACTGCGCCTAGCCTGCACCGCCAGACCTGTCAACATCTCTGCTCGTCGCTGTTACTTTGACTTTCTGCTTTTCACACACGCACACCTGTGTTTTTCTCACGCCTCTCATCTCGCGATTTTCGCTGGGGGTTTATCGCTGGAATTTTGTTATTTTTTTCGAGAAGTTTTCTCGATTGTCCGGCGGGCGAACGACTGAGAACGCCGCGGCTATACATTGTAAATACTATACGGCACGCGCCGCAGAGACTGCGGCAGCTCTAGCGATCGATACCATGAGGATTTTGTCAAGTTTACCTGATGATACCGTCAGGTATGTACATTTGTGCGAGGTTTTTACTCACTTCTTGTCGCACCAATGAGGGAAAATTATCTAAGAGGCTTTTTGTTGGATTTTGTTTGAAGTTTTTTTTTCGACTTGGGTATTCTAGAGGCTTTTGTGCATTTTTTAAAGATTACTCAAGTTGGATTTTAGGTAGATATCATAATATCTAACTGTTGCATTGGTCATGTTGGGATTTTCACCTGAATTTGTCATTATATGTTCTAATTAGTCGATTATAGGAAAAGTGGGGGAAGCAGAAGGAAAGACTTTTCAATGATCGGAAAAGTCGAAACCAGTGAAAAAAAATCAGACTGATAGTTCGGAGCCGAGAGTTTTGTTAGGCGTGAAGTAGCTTTTTTTTTTTTGTCACTTACTTTCTGGCCCACATTTTAGGGCTGATATTTCAACTAAAAAAATTACTTTTTAGCCGTGAAAAGAGGGCTAAAAAATCAGGGAAAAATGAGCCGCTTTACGCCCTCAAATGACGTACAAAAAAGGTCACTTTTTTAGCAGAAGGGAGTAAAAAAATTTTTTTTTTATATATTTTTTTAGGTAAAATCGGTGGTTTATAAAAGTTAAAAATGTTGAGTTACTTAGTTGAAACAAAAAAAAAATAATAAAAAATCTGATCGAATATCAACACTTGTTTAATTTAACAAATTTTTTTTTTTTTTTTTTATTTTGATAAAATTTTTAATTTGGGTGATTAAAGAATGCTGAAAATAATAGTCGAAGAAATTTAAAAAATGAAAAATTTTATCTAAAATCAATTCTAAAATATTTGATCCGTGAAAATGTCGGAAAAATGACATTTTTGAGGCTTTTAATGGATAAAGAAATTTTTTTTTCTCAATTTTTTTGTTAAAATCACTGATTTAAGCAAACAAAAAATATTAAACACACTGAAGAAATTGATAAATTGAAAAATCTAACTCAGATTAACTTTAAAATATTATTCTCAACAATAAAATTTTATAAAATAAAATTTTTTAAGGTTTTTTTTTTTGGAAGAAAAATTTTTATTTTTATTTTTCAGGTTGATCCAATAATCTGTATGTGGTTCAAAGATATTAAATTAGTTGAAAATAATACAAAATTGTAAATAATAACAATCCAACTCAAAATTAACAATAAAATATCTCTTAAATTATTTTTAAAAAATGTAAATAATGAAATTTTTCACAATTTTAGCATAGAAAAAAATTTTTTTCACAATTTTATCAGTCAAATCATTAATTTAAGTACATAAAAAAAATTGTGCTATCAAAAAAAATTAATAATTTAAAATTTTTTACCCAATCTAACTCTAAAATAATTAGTTCAAACAAAAAAATCAAATTTTTACGAGTTTTCATGTGAAAAAAAAAAAAAACAAAATTGATTCGAATTTTTCAAGTAAAATAATTTATAAATACAATTTGATAGTATTTAACAATATTTAAATATTCTTAAAAACTTGAAAAAAAAAAAAATCAATTCTAAATTGTAAATGTGCTTAAATGCTTAGACATAGCTTTAATTTAGAAATTCCGGAATTCTGCCGAGTGGCTCAGCGCAAGTTATACCTTTGAATAGAGCTCTTTGCGCCATTCTTGAAGCTCTCGCCATCATGCAGATTTGTATACATACATATATGCTCCATATGTGCGCTTGAAGGCATTTGAGTGTGCATTAACCGAATATTAGCCTCGAGAACGCAGTGGAAATACAGCTTACTATCATATACCCGGTATACAGTGATAAAAAAAAATTTCAAAAATCTCTATCACCCACCTGAAAGCCCAGCTAACCCCCTCCGACCACAAGGAAAATATTTCAACCTTAAAAAAAATCCTGTCCATTAATAAAACTTTTTTTTTTTTAAGACCGCGGAAGGAAACAGAGTATTATGCTATTATATTCTTTTGCAATACTTTGTGATTTTTTTTTTTCATTTTACCATATTGCTGAAGCGTCACTAAAGAGCTTCTACGAGCGGTAATGGAAATTTTCATTGGCGGTTATAGGGCGGACGTTGCGGTAAATTTTTCCGGCGCTTTTTTTTCACATTTTTATATAGCGCCTGCGTATATATTAAGTTTATGAGGGTCAACTAATCAAAAATTAATAAAAATTTGTATACATTTAGCTCGAAATTATGTCTTTGATTGATCAGTGAAATTTCAAGGTGATTTATCGTCATCAGTGAGTGGAAAAATTAAAATACGATATTAAAATTTGAATGAGAAATTATCAGAAATTTTTTTTTTTTCGGGTAAAATATTATGTTAAAAAATTACGAGAAGATCGCTACGGAATTTGACGAGTGCTAAACAAAAAATTTCTAAACCCCCTAGCGTCATTTTAAAAACCATGACACACCCCCAAACCTCAAATTTGTGTGAAATAATTATAAAATATAGTGTTCAATATTTTGTTTTACGATGATATTTTTTTATACAATTAGTTTAGAGTCTTAAAAATACCTGGGAAAATTTGCAACCCCGTGACGTGATTTTAAAGACCATCACACACCCCCAAATCTCAAATTTATGAGAAATAATTATAAAATATAGTCTTAAACGTTTTGTCCTGCCATGATATTTTTTTTGCAATTAGTTTAGAGGCCCAAAAATACCCTAAAAAATTTTCAACCCTCTATCGCCATTGTAAAGACCATTGCACACCCTCTAAACTTCAAATTTATAGAAAATAACTATGAAATATAGTGTTAAATGTTTTGCTTGACGATAATAATTTTTATACAGTAAATCTAGAGTCCCAAAAACACCCGAAAAAATCCACAACCACCTAGCGTCATTTTAAAGACCACCGCACACCCCTAAACCTCAAATTAATAGGAAAAAAATACGAAATACAGTGTTAAATATTTTACTTTCCGATGATATTTTTCATACAGTTAGTTTAAAGTTTCAAAAACACCCAAAAAAATTCACAACCCCCTAGCATCATTTTCACCTATCAATTTCAAAAAAACTATAAAAAAAAAGTAGCTCGCCCAGCGAAGCGGGAGTTCTTAAATAAAATAAAAAATCAAGACACTATCCGATGTGCAGCGGATGACGCAATGAACCCTTGGTGCACCGGTACGGCCAGGGGTGGTCGCAAAATAGGTCGCATTGTACGTAGCACGACCTCATTTCGGTCGAACGCCCCCAAAACCATTCTAGGTCTCATTCCATCGACAGAATCGCATCGTTACCAATGCCAAATTCATAAATAATATTTTTTTTTTGTTTCCATGTCTCAATATAGCTTGCGCAATGAATTTGCAAGTACAAAAAAATGCAATACTCACCTCGGAAAATTTTAATGCAAAAGTATCGTTCGCATTTTTCACTCTGCTGCCACTCGCCGCCAACCGCTCAACCGTAACGCAATATATCCTAACGTACAATTCCTTGAATGCCATTGCAAGAATTTCCTGCCAACTACAAAAATATTCATGTTTTATCATTTCTCGAATATTATCGAACTTTAAATGTCAACAGAAATTTTTCATTTCTTATTGAAATTTACACAAATTCAACTAAAAATCACACATTCTTACGATTAAATTTTAATTTTATCATTTAATTTAAATATTTCTTACCTTAATTCAATAATTAATGTTTAAATATTCAATTAAAATCACAATTTAATTAATTTACTATTTTTTTTTTTTAGGTTATGTTATGTCACGCGACAAATTTGCATCAACCAAAGTCAATTTAAAAATTTCACGATTAAAAATCACATTTAAATATATTTGATAGATATAATTATTTAAATTTTTCACTGACATTTTTAATAGATGTGTAATAAAATTAATAATTAAAGTTTTATTGGAGCCGTGGAGAAAAAAATGTGAATTTTTTTCTTTTTTTTTTCCGTTGCAATTATACTCTGTTGATGAGCGATTGTAGTAGATTTCTTTTTTATCATGATGTAAGATAGTTGAAAATCTGCATGATCGACTGCAGATTTTTTTCTCAAATATATTTCCAACGGCCGGTTTTTTAATGAAATATATAATTGTTTATTTGCTTTTAAAAATTTTTATATTTTTATTTATTATATACAAAGATGTGTGTCAACAGTGAGTTTTTTACACATGAAAAATGAAAAAATCTATTATATAGAACGCAAAGAGATAATTCGTTTTTTTTTTTTGATAATTCAAGATGTCATATATATTATGCAAAAATATTTTTATTGCACAATAAAAAATTTAGATAGAGAAAAAAAATTCGCGAATTTGCGTGAGAAAAACACATAAAAAAAAAATATACAGATGTTTTTCATATATCACAATGTCAAGAGCTGTCTACCGACTAGTTTGACAAATAAATTCAATAATTATACAAAATCTTAAATTGTAACTGTACATGTTGATGAATATTTTGAGAAATATTATAAATAAATTTTTCGTCAAAAAAAAAAAACTGCAGTCATTTTTCATTCATTTCGTCGTAATTAAATATATATACAAAATATCACGGTGAGCACGACGAGAATTGAATTTTTTTTAAATACCGCAGATCAAAATGTTTTAATATGACAAAAAAAAACAATGATTCTTCTCGAATATGCTTAAATTCTCCTCTTTGGGTGGCATAACGTCCCGCGAGTTTTCACAGACGACGCAAACGCCTGGATTAGCAATGATGCTCGTTTCCCGAATACCAATTGAGTGGATCACCAGTGTGAACAGTCGGAATCATGTGGAAATAAGTGACAATGAATCGAACGGAATCTGAAACATAAAATATTATATTTTTCTATTAAGAGAAAAGTCTAAAATCAAAAGAGGGTATTTGTAAAAAATTGTATTGCCACTTTATATTAAAATATCTTTGAAACTACTGAAGATAGGAATATTTGTTAAGAGATCTTTTTTATAGAGAATTTTATCAGCTACAAAAAAGGTTCTCAGTAAAATCTGTCCAACTCGCATCCTTATCGAGATATTGTCAAAAGTAAAATGTCGCGTATTTTAAGCCAAGAAGCATATATAATAAATTATTTTACTGTTTAAATTCCAAATATCTCTAAAACTACTGAAGATAGAAATTTTTTTTAAGAGACCTTTTTTGTAGAGAATTTTGTTAGCCACAAAAAAGGTTCTTAACAAAATCCGTCTAACTTGTATTTTTATTAAGATATTATCAAGTAAAATGTTTTTTTAATTTTATTCAACCATAAGACTGTATAGGATAAATTATTTTGCTGTTTTAAATCGAAATATCTTGAAAACTATTGAAAATGAAAATTTTTTTTAAGAAGCCTTTTTTGTAGGAAATTTTATTAGCTAGAAAAAAGGTCTTTAACAAAATTTTCTAACTCCCATCCATCATGATTTTTTTTTATTGTTTTTAGTAAATTCCTATTAAAACAAATTTAAAAAACCTAAAAATAAAAAAAAAATTAAGAAAAAAAATTGATAAAATTTCTGATCTGCCATTTTATGAACTTTTTATCAAAAATTCCTCAATTTTTCTTGTTTTTCGTGTTGAAAAGACCAAAATTTCCGTAAAAAAAAAAAAATTAAAACACGTCCATCGGCAAAAAAAAATTCTTTTTAATCCGTATGCATGAATTTTAGTTGTATTAATTTTTTTTTTTGGGGGGGATTAAAAAATTCTCGCAGGTGAAGATGACTATCAGGTCAATTAAAAGCCTAGGAAATTGATGTTTATTATAAACACGAAGCCATCACGTATATACGTGGCTTGATCGCTCACGTCCTCTGAAACTATCATTCTATATACTCTTGGCCATGCAGACTTTGCAATTATACATGTAATTGAGGCCTTTGCGGCGGAATGCCAGCATCAGCTGGATGAGTGCAGAAGGGTGAAGAAACGGGACCAATGCACACAACCTCAACACACAAGATATTCAACCATTGCGCGATTTCTCGAGAAATTATCGATATCCGTTATACAGCATAATCTCACATAAAGTCGAAAAAAAATCCACAAGATATTCAACTACCTCAAAATAACATTGATACACAGGATGCCTCAAAAAAGGCGCAATTGGAATACATGGTCCTGGGTAGAGCACGATTTTAAGTGGAAAGTTGGGAGATCAATTTTTTTTTTTTTTTTTTGGGCAAGTGGATTTTGAAATATTCGAGTTTTATTGTGACTAATCAGTGTCGGTTTGTATTTTGAGATCCGCCCCCTTTACTTGAATAGAATAAGTAAAAACAAAAAAGTTGCATGGATCGAAATAAATTTTTTAACGAAGCTAAGATCACAGGATTCATTTAGGACCGTATTTTAAAGAACTTTGAGCGGGATTTTCGAGAGTACTTTGAGCAAGATTTGCTCGAGGCCTGTGAAAAAGACTCCCAGGAGACTCTTGAGGAACGACTTCCTGAAGAATTTTTAGGAGGACATTACGGAGGACTACAAGGAGGACTTTCAGGAGGATATTGATATATTTTTCATAGAACCTTTTTTGTAGCTAGAAAAATTCTCTATAAAAAAGAATTAGAGTAAAAATATCATAAATCCATTATTTCATGAGTAAATACAAAAAAATATCCGGTATCAGTTGAATGTCATACTTCATTTCTCTACAATTAGACATAAAATTAGAAGTAGTACAGACTTCCTCCGAGGACGTTCTACTTTCTTCTATTCCCACTCTCTATTTCCCGCTGCGCCTGAAGGTCGAGGTTAACAACAACATTACCTGGACCTTAAAGACGCGTCACGCGATAGTACAATTTGCCGTTTGGTTCAGTAGTATGTACACCAACTGTTGTATAAACATGTACATGACATGTACCTGCCTCTTTTTCTCGCACTCCTCTGTCCCTGCGTGTTCCTCAGAATTTTTTTATTTTTTTTTTTTCAACTGCGGAAAAGATTATATCCATTTTTACGATATTCGCGTGTGCCCATAAAATCCGAAGACTCGTGTGCTTGCAAATATGAAAAACCTTGATCCATATAATTTTTTTGTTTGTTTGATTATATTACTACGTGACGATTTCACACAAATTAGTCATTCTCATCACACACTGCATAAATCCATCGATAATTTACGAGGGAATTTGCGTTTCTATATATAGGAATTTTAGTCTTTTGTCCTGTTGTGGTTGGATGGTGCTCGTGTACGTGTGTCTCGATCGGCATAATGACTTTGAGTGTATAAATGCAGGTTATATCAGCACTATTTAGGCCTTTGATGGTGTCATAAACACACAGGTAATAGCAAACCGGCATATAAACACCATTTCCATTTGAAATGAGGCACTTTGGCTGACTCTGAGGCGTGAGAACTTCAAGAAAATTAAACCAAGATTTCCTGTGCTATGCTATATACTATGCTATCAGAAAATTTCGGTTCATATTCGAACTATATTTTAGGGCAGAGAACTTTTTTTAATGATTTTTTAACGATGCATATGACGTGTCGAAAATCTATTGAGAAATAAGTGCGTCAATCGAAAAGATGAGAATATTTTACTTGCAAATATCTCCGGAAGGATGTGAATTTAATAAATTTTATTGAAAACCTTTTTTCTATAGTTGATAAAATTCTCTACAAAAAAGGTCTTTTGACAAAAATTTTTATTTTTAGTAGTTTCAAAGATATTTTGATTTTAAAAAGCATCAAAATGATTTTTTATTCACACAGTTTTAATTTCACACACGCGATATTTAATTTGATAATATCTTGATAAGGATGCAAGTTGGATAAATTTTGTTAAGGACCTTTTTTGTAGTTGATAAAATTCTCTATAAAAAAGATTTCTTGAAAAAAATTTGTATCTTTAATAGTTTAGAAGATATTTCGATTTAAAACAGCAAGATAATTTTAGATATACGCTCTTTTGTTTTAAGACACGGAATATAGCAATTTTAATTGTTTTTTCGACTTAGTGACGAAAAAATTTTGAAAATAAAAAAAAAAATTAAATATGATAAATTATCGAAGATAATGAAAATTTTCCTGAATTTTTTTAGCCTTTTTTTCAGATGTAATTTAAATCTCAAAAAATTTTTTTACATTTTAGTTGAGAAAAAAAAATTTTTTAATTAAAATCATTCTTAAAATTTGTATTTTTTTTTTTTTTTCCAAATTATGTGAAACACGATTTTCTTATCTCTAGTTAGAAAAATTTTTTTTTCTGAATTTTTACATAAATTTATTTTGTTTTAATGCAATTTTAAATAAAACAATTAAAAAAATTTAATTATAGTCGTTATAAAATTAGGAAAAAGTTTATTTTTGTAAATTTAACAATATTAGTATAAGAAAATTTAAATAATTCGATTTTATGGAGAAAAAAAAAAAAACTTTTTTTTCAAAACGACGATTTTGTTTTTTTTTTTTTTTCATTTTTAGTAAACCTATATTTACAAGAAAAGCACAAGTCAAAGAGCACGAGGTGTTACAGTTTGGCGAGGCACAGGGGGGGCAATATGAACTGGTGAGTGGCGCCCTCCCTCAGTCTTCGATCGACCCTCTCCCTCACATCGCTTTCGTCCCTCTCGCAGGCGGCTCAGTACAGTCAGCGACACGGGAGAGTCAGCACGAGATCAAGCTTGCGGGAAAACAACGGTGAAAAGTTCACTCAAAGAGCGTGGTGTGTTTCAGAAACAGGATATATATTCCCACCAACCTCAGCAGGTATGACCCCGTAAAAAAAAACCCGCCTTAACCTCAAAACTTAATTCCCCACATCCCGGTGACTTTTTGTTTTGTCAGTGCGACTAAACCCACGGAAAAACAAAACAAGAACACACATGTAAATTGGAGTCGTTGAAAGAGCTGCATCCATGAGAAAGTCAATTGCAACGGCGATCGATTGCAAGGAGATCGAAAGAATCGACCGGATGTGTGCTCCAGTGTGTGTCTGTGTTGGTGTGTGGTGTTCCTGGGGGCGTTGAGAAGCCGTCGGCGTCGATATCGTGGTGTCCTCTGACTTGAATTGGTTTTTCGCGACGGTCAGAGAGCCTGAGAAATTGTGTTTGTGTCTCCTGCGCTCTACCGCCGTTATTACACCCGAAAAAAAAAAATCAAATCGCCCATGTTTACACGAAGAAACAATCCTTTGGTGATCGTGGGTCACTGGGATGCAAATAAAAAACGTTTCATCACTGCATATCTCCTGCAGCGGCCATGAATTCACATCATCTCAAATGTGGAACACATCAGCGACAACAAGAACAAAAAAAAAGACACGACAATTTGACCGTTCGATTAATTTCTGCCGGTCACGTGCAGAAAATCCTGCAGTAAGTACACCTAGTCAATATTTATTTTCAACAAAAACATTTCCCTCTGCTTGGCAGAGAGAAAATACCCGAAAGAAAAAAAAAACTCAATCAGTTTTATCCACAGAGAGTGTATATGGAGGGAGGAGACAAATTAATGCAATTTGACTTGTTTTCGTGCTTGTAAAAGTTTTTATTTGAAAAAAACTAATATAAGGAGGTCAACAACGACGCAAAGCAAGAGGAATGTGACGTCGAGATGTAAAAATGCATTATTACAAGTCGAATTAAACTGGGAAAAATCTGATAAATGCATAACTTTGGAGTTTTGCAAAGGAGGAAATAGTGAGGATGGAGGAGAAGCAGCAAAAACATACATGCAATGCAGTGCCAAAGCGACGACCCTCGCGAAAAATGACTGGTGCTTCGAATGCTCGTTAGGTCGTGTACGTCAGCGCAAGGAATCGAGGTAACCTCTTTCGAGCCAACGGTGGCGGGGCTCTTGCCCCAACAGCAGCGCTAGACACCCCGTGACCTCCGTTGGCGACCGATCGACGACTTCGATGTCTCGTCGACACACTCAATTTACTACAAATCTGCCAACGAATCCATCGCAGCACATATTTCAAACGTCGTTCTACACATTGTCAACAGAAAATTCAGCGAGCATCCACAAGATTTTAACTTATGCCAACTCAAATATTTACAGCCTCAGGGGGCATTTCAATTACTCGACACTCGTCACGTGTCGCTAACAGTTGTGCTGATGCTTCACGTCAAAACTTGCAACTAAATTCTACTAAACAACTGCATAAAATCTCTAGATTTCTATTAAACTGAGTTCCAAGGCAGTTGAATGTGCACGAATTGTGATAATATAGGCAGTCTCAAAAAAAGTCACATTCGAAATACATGATCCTAAAGTTGGGAGTATTTTTTTCGCTTTGGACGAGTAGATTTTGAAATATTCAAGTTTTAATGGGGACCAATCGGCGTAGGTTTGGATTTTTGGATCCGTTTCTTTGCTTAAATAGAATAAGTAGAAACAAAAAAGTTGCATGGATCGAAATAAATTTTTTAACGAAGCTAAGATCACAGGATTCATTTAGGACTGTATTTTAAAGAACTTTGAGCGGGATTTTCGAGAGTACTTTAATAAATTTTTTAACGAAGCTAAGATCACAGGATTCATTTAGGACTGTATTTTAAAGAACTTTGAGCGGGATTTTCGAGAGTACTTTGAGCAAGATTTGCTCGAGGCCTGTGAAAAAGACTCTCAGGAGACTCTTGAGGAACGACTTCCTGAAGAATTTTTAGGAGGACATTACGGAGGACTACAAGGAGGACTTTCAGGAGGATATTGATAGGGACACTGAGGAGGATTCTTGAGGAACGACTTCCTGAAGAATTTTTAGGAGGACATTACGGAGGACTACAAGGAGGACTTTCAGGAGGATATTGATAGGGACACTGAGGAGGACTTCCAGAAGGATATCGATGAGGACATTGAGGAGGACTACGAGAAGGATTGGCTATAGGACTTTCAGGAGGATATTGATAGGGACACTGAGGAGGACTTCCAGAAGGATATCGATGAGGACATTGAGGAGGACTACGAGAAGGATTGGCTAGAAGAACTGCGGAAAGGACTTTCAGAAGGACCTTAAAGAGAATTTTAAAAGTCTTTTTGGCAGTCCTTCTCAATGTCCTAATCAATATCCTTCTGGAAGTCCTCGTTGTAGTCCTCTAGCTAGTCCTGCTCAGTGTGCTCTTAAAAATCGTGCTAAAAAGTCCTCAAAAATACACTCCTGCATGAATGCCGTGATCTTAGCTTCGTTACGGAATTTAATTCGATCCGCGCACTTTTTTTCTTTTTACTTATTCCGTTTATGTAAAAAGGGGCGGATCTGAAAATGAAAATTAACGCTGATTGGTCACATTTAAACTTGAATATCTCAAAATCTACTGGTCCGAAAAAAAATTTTTACCCCTCAACTTTCTACTCAAAATCGCATTCTGCATAGGGCCATGTATTCCGAATACGTATTTTTTGAGACACTCTGTATAAAAGGTAAAAAATCTTTGCTGAAAAATTTCAGTGTCAAAAAAATTGAAATTTCTTCAATTTATAATGAAAAAAAGGTGTAACTAAAGCCAAAATGGCGGATAATTTACTTCTTCGTTCATATATCATTAAAAATTTCATTTTAAATGGTTGGATTTTTTGAAATTTGAATATTTAGCAAATTTGAAATTTTCCAAGTAGAATAACCATACATTAAGTCAACCAAAATCGTTATTTTCTGTTTTTCGGTTGAATTAAGTTTAACAATCAATTTTATGATGTTTAAAATGAATAAAAAATATTTTGTATTTCTTAAAACAAAATTTTGGTTTTTTCGTTTTTTGCCGATAACTCGATAATGGCGCGAGATAACGAAAAATGTTATTAAAATCAAATAAAGATACGTCTTTTTATAAGACACCCAATTGTACTTTAAATATTAAATTACCTGTTAGGATCGTCCTTAGCATCAAAACCATCAATTTTGACAATATTCCAATCATTCCTGGGGCCTTTTGAGTAACTGAACGACACCTGGAGGAATAAAAACCCATTAATTCAACCGAAAAAATATTGATAAATCTCTGGAACATACAAAAAAAAAAACAAAAAAATGATCAAAGCAGTAAAGGTTGATTATATGCGTGGAATGTTGCGTGAATGCGAAGCGAGAGACACCTGGCGCGGGACACTACGTGAGTAACGATGAGATAGCTCCGGGCGAATCGTGTTCTTCATCATCAACACAGCCTCTACTATCTCTCTCGCACTGCTTGCAAATTTTTAAGCGATTTGTTAGGTTAATTGCATTGATTAGTCAGTGGCAATATTCATGTATATATTTTTATGCTTACCTGCTCGTGGAAAGTGTCGTCATTGAGAAATTTCAGAGGTTCAAGGTGCGAGTGAAATTGGTCCACGACTGTCAGTTGCTTCTTCAGAAGGTGCTCGATTATGTAGCCCATTGTCACGTCATCCGGTAGCCGAATTCTGTCGCCAACTGTGATAAACTTGCCGCCACTGAAATAAAAAAATTTTATTTTATTATACGATGTTATTAATTTTTTTAAATATCATGTTGAATACATTGTATAGTGTACATCGTTTTGACATATAAAGTATTTAATTTTTATTTTTATGTTACAAAAGTGTATGTAATTTTTGTTGTTTTTACATTTATGTAAATAACGCAGTAAATATGCGAGATAATGAAAAATGTTGCTTAAGGAAATTAATAGGAAATTTAATTCTCTACAAAAAATGTAAGATAAATTTTTACGATATTTTGCCTCATTTACAAGATATTTTAGAAAATAAGAATTTTTTAAAAATAAATTTTTATATGATTTTCTGTAATTTTTTGCTGATAACACGGTAACTATATATAAGTAAAATAATGAAAAAATTTAACTAAAGTTAAATTTCCTTAAAAAAAAAAATGTAGAATAAATTTTATCAATATTTTGCTTTGTTTTCGTGAAATTTTTAAAAATAAGAATTTTTCAAAAAATTGTAATATCTCAAAAACTAAAAAAGATACAAAAAAAAACTTATTTAACATTTTTTGTAGTAAATTTAATTTCTAATTATTTACTATTAATAACATTTTTTATTATCTTGTGTATTTAAAGAGTTATCGAGAAAAAACTAACAAATAAATCACAAAAACAACGAAATTTTATTGAAAAAATTATTTAAAATTCAAAAAAACCAATAGTTATATCATTTTTTGTATTGAGCTAATAGTTTATAATAAAAATCTTAAATTAATTTTTCAGATAAAAATTTAAAATTATTATAATTCAAGTTGATTGTGATTGTAAATGTCATTGCTATTATACCACACAGGGAAGTTGATGTGTTTGAAAGTAAGATAAAGGAGCAAGGAATTTAAGGTTATGATTAAACGGCTTGTGTGGGGCTCAGATGGCCTATTACAGTATAATAGAGAGTATAAAAATGTTTAACGAAAATTTATGTGAATCTTTTTCAAGGAGATGGGAAGAAAAGTTTCTTCAACGTTTTTTTTTTTTTTTTGCAGTGTTTTATTTTTCAGTATAAAGTTGAGAGTCAGTAGAGGGTACTTGGTATTTTTTTATTCAGGGTATAAGACATTATTTATATGGTTTTAGTATATTGCAAAATGTGTATGTTTACACACACATATAGGGGAGTATAAAACGATGTTTGAATAAAAACAACATGGTTGTAATTTTTTATTTATTCGACATGCAGTGGCATGAAGCTCAATGTAAAACATGCATTTTTAATCTATGTTAATTAAATGCATCAGACGAATGCCGATGATGGTCAAATGGATAAAGCCATCGGCGCAGATGCGTATTGGGGCTCGAGGAAATTAATTTATACACCGTCGTTGAGCGAAGTGAGTTACGCACGCATCGTGCTTGCGTATAAATATGTACATATGCATTAATGTGGTTATGTATAGAATTATGATACACAGACTTTATAAAGGATGAAATTACAGTTCGCAAGAGTATAATTTCGAAAATTGACATCGTTTTTTTTTTTTTTTATATCAATATATGAAAAATATGGAACGTTAAAACTTTCGAAAAAAATTTTCCATAAATTTTTTTTAGTCAATTTAAATATGGGATTTAAATTAATTTTTTTTGGAAAAATAATATTTCTATTGATTTTTGATATTATTTATTCATGAATATGATCGAGAAACACTTTTCTATGCTTAATAATGTCGATTTCACCAAAAAATCGCATTCGATATATTTCGATACTTTTCGATATATTGCGATATCTTGCGATATATCGTGTCTGAATGTTTTGAAAGCGTTGTTTCTTTCAAAATTCAGGAAATATCGATATATATCGATATGTTTTTGATAATATATCGACGATTTATTAGTGACATTGACAAAAAAAATGTACAGGGAGCCTTGTCCAAGTCTACTAATGCTCATTTTCCCCAAATATCGCATTCGATATATTTCGATACTTTTCGATATTTTGCGATATTTTGCGATAGATGATGTCTAAATATCCTAAAAAGAATATCCCGTTAAAAATTAACAAAACATCAATAAATATCGATAAATGGCATTCGATATATTTCGATACTTTTCGATATTTTCCGATAAATCCGATCCAAACATTTTAAAAACTTTATATTAAGCAAAATTCATTAAAAATCAACATAAACTAATATTTTTCATCTCATATATACACAAAACTATCATTATTTTCACCAAAACAAATTGAAATTAGAAAAAAACCAATGTACGAATTCTAATATATATTGATTAATATTCGATACTTTCCAGATTCTTCGGACATATTTTGAAATACAAAACTGAAGAAAGCCCATCGATTGATCGTGAGAAAGAACTCGTATTGAAGAAGAATAAAAGGGCGTAGCGCGACTGCGTTGTGTATCGGCCACCATTCGGAGACATAAATCGAGCCAATTAGAGGGGCAACAGGTAGTCACAAGTTTGAGAGCATCAGCATCGGCTGTTTCCTCGTACATATAAATACCTATCTGTCGGACAAATATCTGGGATGCACGCCGCCAGAGAACTCTGATGGCAACGCGCTCCTGAACTTTTTCCTCCTGCAACTAAACACTTTTGCATAAATACACACACACAAGCTCACAAAATAAATATAATTAAATATAAAAACACGTGCGATCGGTAAATGCACTCTCTGGGGGCTGTGAAAATACTCTTCCTTGGCCTTGGAATGGCGGGTAATGGATGGGCCTTGTACGCAGCGATCCACGATTTGATTAGCGAATATGCAAATGCGCCGAGAGAGCCGCTTGATCGCGTTAGATGTGACTCAACTCCACTACAAGATTTATATCCATTCTTCAAGCCAGAGAACCGCATCCCTGGCTTGTCTAATTAACAACGTCCTCATTAACTATGGCAAACGATTAATTGTTCGACCGTATACGGTCCGTGTAATGGCCGGCTTATTATATATATACATCTATAATAATGTATTTTCGACGGATGAGAGAAGAAATAGTCAAAGGATACATTACATTAAGAGAAGAATTTATCAACAATGGTACGTGGTATAGCCAATGTATGAATAAATTGTTGTTTAAAAATAAATTGATAATTTGGTTGTATCAAGTAATTCAGAAATTTTGGATTAATCGATGTTTATTTTTATTTAAGAAGCATTTTATTAACTGTGAATATATCACTTATTTACGCGTGTAAACATCTCAGACGTTAAACAAAAGTTAATGTATAAAAAGTATGGCTTGAATATTTATTTTTTTACCACCCCCCGTTAGGAAAGGGGTCTTTTTTTAAATTATCTACAAACAATACAGCCGCAAATCGACAAAAAAAAATTCCAAAACCCAATAGGATATAAAAATTTTTTTATTTAAATTGTTAGTTATAAAATTACTTCTTTTTTCGAAATGTTTTTAAACTTACTGCACCTTTTAGAATTAAAAGGATAGATAATTTTAAGAAAAAGAAAACCCCAGTTTGCCTGCGTAGTTTGCGCGCAATCGTCATTTGTTTAAACTGTTAATATTAAAAATTAAATTTCTCCGGTCCTAATGAACATTTTGAAACAAATAATACGCCAAAATGTTGGGAAAGACACTCCCTATAAATTTCCGACCATAATCACTACCCTTAAATAATTATTTATAGCTCTTTTAGCCTATTGTTTAAAGAACAATTATTATAGAAATGATTAGCTGATTCTTTTATCCCCGGTTAAAAAAAAACTTTTAAAATCGGTTTTTTTTGCGGGAATATGCCCATATGCAATGCATCGCTAAAAAACCGTAGAAAAAACAGAAATTTCAGGGGTTTTTTTATGTGAAATAGAGTAAAAACGACTGAAGAAAATAAAAAATTACAATATTTAATGTGTTTTAATCAATTTTTAAATTTCCGACCATAATCACTACCCTTAAATAATTATTTATAGCTCTTTTAGCCTATTGTTTTTAAGAACAATTATTATAGAAATGATTAGTTGATTCTTTTATCCCCGGTTAAAAAAAAACTTTTAAAATCGGTTTTTTTTGCGGGAATATGTCCATATGCAATGCATCGCTAAAAAACCGTAGAAAAAACAGAAATTTCGGGGGTTTTTTATGTGAAATAGAGTAAAAACGACTGAAGAAAATAAAAAATTACAATATTTAATGTGTTTTAATCAATTTTGAACGGCAGAATTTCGAGTTTCGACATCACCGTTCATGATAATTAAACCATAGGTTTATTATTAGGTATTTATGCCGCAGATAGCTCATACATCACTGAACATCGATTTATTAACAGCCAATAAGTCGCGATCTTAACATTTAAAAAATGCTTCTTACTGTAAAAAAAAATCAAATATTTCTTGCTATCATCGCAAGATTTGTTGTTAATCAATCGATTCACCATAATCTCTAACTATAAACGTCTGAGAAATCAATTCGTCATCTACTAAATATATTTATCCGTTAAATATAAATAAATTCTTTTCTCAGTGTCACTGCAGACGATGGAAATTTTCACTGTGTGCCAATTAAAAGCGGATAAGAAATAAATAGTCCATGGTTAATTAACATTTTGTTTGTCTGTGTGTTGGATTGGGCCGCATCGTCCGCACCGTTTGTCTCAGGATATATACGCACTCATTAGCGAATGCCTCCGAATGGCCTCCCGCGCGCTCAAGGATCTTCTGGCCTTTTTAATTGACCAGATTAGTCGCCGAAATCTTCAATACATGCTACTATATGGCTCTCTTTCGGCTTTTCTAACGCACTATATACACAAAACATATATAAAATAAAACGAAATGTCGGCAAATCCTGTGCGAATATCGTCCTCGTTAAAATACCAGCCGTCGAAATCGAAATTTCGGGGTTAAGTGGCTGCGCGTTCACAGTCCAGTCGGTTTTCTTTTTTTTTTCTGCGCTGTTTTATCGGCGCGCGTCATTCCCCCACCCCCTAAACCCGGGGGAGAGAGTAGGGAGAGGGCGATCGTCGTTTTTCTTTTCACGGGTTTATGCCCTGCGCGCGCACGCGTGATTGCATCGCCGCGCGCTAACTAATGGCTTTGACAGCGTGGCATCGTTACCGAGATTCCACGAATATTCTGCGTTTAATAAGACAAGCCAAACGATTTTTTTTTTTGGTTTCTGTCAACGCCCAATTATTTCAGTGGTCACCCGGATAAAATTGTTTCGTCGGTACAGCAGCACGACAGCACAAATATCGATATTTTCTCGATGCGCGCGCACGCTCAAAAAATGTTGCGCAACAGAGTGTATTGGAGCAAGTATATAGAAGACAGACAATTGGTTGAATTGAGAAATGAGGTGCTAACTCACAAGTCGAGTTGTAAAATCGAGGGCCGAGAAATGGCGCAGTATTATTAGAAAACGCAGTAATATTATTCATAGATCGATTTTCTAATTTGATTGCTTGCGCAGGGTGGAATTAGATTGGATAGACATGATTAATTGTTGGTGATAATTATGTTAACATATGCCACCACACATGACAATATGGTTTTTTCGTTTAACCTTTTTATACCTTGAGGTTAGGCCGCGTGTTTGATTATATATGTATATACCTGATGCTATGATTTATTGAGGTTGCAAAAAATTCATTTATTAAAAAAATTTAATGGGAATTTGGTATTGGTGGTATAGTGTTATTATATATTATAGATGTTATTAATAATTTTGTGGTTATATTAAAAACTTTTGTTTGAGATTGAAAAATCGTTTTTCTTCAATCACCCGTGATTTTTCGTGACTTGAAATTTGATTTGTTTAATTAGAATTTATGTATTAGCCATTCATCAAATTGATATGCTGATGTTTAGTTTGGGTTTTGTCCTTTTACTTTTTTGTCTTTATTTACAGTGTTTATTTCTAAAAAAGAATCTCTTCGAGAGCAGACGTGTTTGTTTAAATATCCTTTTAATTAATTAT
>MVJL01009055.1:0-45555 GCA_002156465.1 Macrocentrus cingulum | reverse complement strand
CCAAGGAAATATACTTCAATTAATTTTAGCACTATTTAATGTGTCACAAAATAATTATACTTCATTTAATCAATCCCTTGGATTGATTACGATTGCACCGAATATTTTGAGGTTATAAGTGCTGCTTGATATCCATTAGAAACCTTTATCGGACGTAGAAAATTTTATTCCCAGTCTATCTGAGAGTATAAAATGTTCTAATTTAGATGCTCGTTTTGGATTTTGAAAATTTTATACTCTCAGATGGACTAGGAGTAAATTTTTCTAAGTCCAAAACGAGCATCTGAATTTTTTCTAAGTCCTTTTTCCTGCGAAAAATTTCTAAGTCCAAATGTTCGGTGGTGGGGATCGGACTTTTCGGTACAATTTCGGACGTCGCTCATACACCAGTGGCGCCATTAGGTACAATCGGAATAAATTTGGACGTTGGAACTAAAAACCTAGGTATGATCGGAACACATTTGGAACTTAGAGTGGGCGGATTCGGTACATTCGGTACTGTTTCGGACCAAGTATTTCGACTCGGGACTGATCCTAATATATTGCACCGAAAAAAATCAAAATCCTATGCGCTGGATTCGGTACATTCGGTACTGTTTCGGACCAAGTATTTCGACTCGGGACTGATCCTAATATATTGCACCGAAAAAAATCAAAATCCTATGCGCCACTGTGTTAAAATAATAATTCAACACTTTACTAGATATATAAATAAACATCAGCAGTAAATTTGAGGTTATGGACAACGTCTTGCTCAACACAAATGAGAGCTGCTGGTTTGAGTCTGCGTCATGCTTCACCCATGAAAATGCAGCCATAACCTCACATTCGATTTTCGGCTCCTCGTGTTTTGATGTGTTTCAAATGTTTGTCGAACACAAATACCTATAAAAAAATTGATTTGCAACCAAACAGATAAGCATAATAACAATTATTATCAAAAAATATATGAAAATAATTGTGAGTATGAAAAATGGAGACTTCTGTACAGGATTTAGTCAACAGTGATATCATGCACGCAAATCAACAGAAAATGGGTGATGATGAATTTGTAAATAATCTGATCATAGAACCCATAGAACCAAAAATGCTTGAATATTTACAAAGTGTTGGATGCTGTTCTTCTTGCTGTTTGAGATTAATCGGTGTAAGTCGAGAAGGAAATAATATTCCTGATAGAGACACAGATCCCTGTGTTGCATGTTTAGGAATTCTACAGCCAAAAATTAAAGACGAAACGCTTCAAAAGGTGAGCATTATAAATTTCAAAATACCAGTTAATCAGTAGAAAATATTGATAACAAATATTTCTATGTTTATTTAGATTGACAACGCTATTGAATCACGTGGATATGATTCTTCTACTTTTACCTGTGCTTTCACGGTTCCCGTATGTCTCAGTTTGCGAGAACGATCCTTACACCTAGCATTGGCAAAAAAGTTTGAGCTGACTAGGAGTCAGCAATTGTTAATAAAACAGCGGTCATCAAGTGTCAAAGAAATTTGGAAGGGTCAGGTAATTCCAAAAATTGAAACTGAAACATTCAAACAAGTTTTAGGATCTGTGCCTTCACTTTTTACAATTGAAGTCATTTTTACTTACGACGATGACGAATCTGAGTGCAAATTTTTGTAAGTATTTTTGTAAAACTATACACTAATAATTAAAACTGTCAAACGGTTTTTTTTTGTATTACTGTTCAGTTTGAATTATTACAACAAGTCGGAGAAAGATCTTGAAAAACACAGTCGGAACAACGTCGAGAAAATGATGACCAGGATGCCCGACACGGATTTCGAGATATGCGTTCCCATTTCACCGTCCAAGTCGTCGACCTTTGTAAAAATTAATGTTGGTTGCTCGCACGGAAGCATTTTTATAGGAGGTATATGCAATTTCATAGATTTGTCAGTTGTTTATCAATCAGTTATACAAAATTCATTTCAGGTCGATACGCCAAGTTATCTCGGAGACTCAGTCAAACCCCTTGGTTTATTAATGGGGTTAAAAAAATGGAAACATCTGTGCAAGATTTACTCGGCAATGATATCGTGCAATATACAAAAGCAGACAGTGAGTAATTAATTTTAAAAAAAGCATATAGGAAAATTTTGCGTCATAAATTCGCATTGAAAAGAAAAAATTGAATTACACATTTAATCAAATTTTATTTCATTCTCTTGCATTTTATGTTACGTAATTTATTCCAGATAATATGACCTTTTAATTGACGCGAAATTTAATTTCGGTCACAAAAATTTATGACGAAAAGACTCGACTATTTTATTCAACTTTTTTTTTCGCTCGGGGCGACGATAATATTTTTTCTAAAATTAGTTAATATTTTTTTTGCAGCTTTAAAGTTTCTTTCATCTGGTCGAGAAGATGTGGACGTAAGAACACTCAATTCAGGAAGACCATTTGCGGTAGAACTAGTAAATCCGCGAATAACAAAAATTACTTCTAAACAGTGCGAAGAATTGGTTAAAAAAATCAACGCCTCAACGAAACTTGTTCAAATAACATCAGAACTGAAGCTTCTCACCGTGTAAGTATTAATAACCTCTAAAAACCCGTAAAATCACTTGAAAATCTACAAATTCAATTTCTTTCAGACCAGATTTGAAGCTATTGAAAGAGGGTGAAAACGTCAAGACAAAGTTCTATCGAGCTTTGTGCATACTGCGCACAGCATCCAAGGATTCAATCGACTTGAATCGACTTTGTGGCATGTCGGGTTTGAAAATAATTCAAAAAACTCCAATCCGAGTGCTGCACAGACGTCCACTAGCCCCGCGACCGCGAGTAATTCACCGAATGCGCGCTCGATGGCTAACAGCCGAGGAATCGACAAAAGTCGGCGATTTCTTGGATAAATCTAATATCAATAAATCCACCGCGGATCAGTTTTTCGTTCTAGATGTCAAAACACAAGCTGGGACATACATTAAAGAATTTGTTCACGGAGATTTCGGTCGTACTCGTCCGAATCTCGGAGAAATTCTCGGTACCGAGGTCGACATTGTTACTCTCGATGTTACAGGTATTAACATTCACTGGCCGTGAGTCAAAGAAAAAGCTCATTTTTTATTTACAATTTATTTCAACGGAATAAAATTCTCAAAACAAAGCTGTATAATAAATTTATCGGCCGAATAATAAATTATTTTGAGATTATCTCCATACTTTGATTAATCCAACTAAAATATGATTAATTAATATATTAAGTATGTCATCTGGATTTCTGAAAAATACTATAAAAAAAATCAATATATCGAAAAATTAATATATATTAATATATATTTATGTACGAAACATGATCAAAAGACATGTTTTAAACCATTTATAAATTTAAATTCATTACGAAAGAATTAAATTATCACGAATTGAGTCATGATTGCTGGAGATTATATGAAATGGTTGACCGAAAAACCGTCATGGAGGTCATACTGAGGTTTATATACCACGCAGGATAATTATTTTAAACATCTGACATGAAATACGTAATTGTTTCGCAAAAAACTATCACATAAATTACACTTGGAGGGGCAAAAGCATTTCGAGCATTATTTAGATTTACGGGCAGTCGATTAAGACCATAATTAAATCAAATAAATTAATTCAATGAACGATCTATCGAAGGTTAAAAACAAATTATTGGCAGTCAATCCAGGGTTACCGATTCGGGCGCAGCTCCTCGAGCGCGGCTATAAGTCTCTGGCGAGATTTTTTGTTATTTTGACATGCACAAGAAATCAAGCCAATCAGATGCTTCACAGAGTACTCCTGCAAGACAAAAAAAAAACAATAAAAATCAAATATTTATCTCTTGGATATCGAGTAAAAAGGTCATAAACTCACCTTGTGCTCTTTCACCCAATCTTCCAAGAGATTTTCTGGAATGTAGTACGCTTTGATATACGTCTCGACGTATTCGCTGTGTGGCATTGGCCTGATACCGGTAATAACTTCAAATTTCGACTTGAGTTGAGTAAAATCAAGTTGCATCAGACCTCGTCCACCGTTGGAGCATTTTTTTGCATTTGAAAATCTGAAAAAACATATTTTAATTCAATTACAAGCTATGAAAATAGTTATTTCAATTGGTTTTTACCCTTCAACAATTGTATGAGTTATTAAATGTGCAGCATTTTCCCAAATTGCATTTTTAACTTGCAGCGTGAGAGGTAAAACAGTACCAATGTCTTCCAAACGCTTAGATATAACTTTAATCTCTCCCAAAATCGAGTCGACATACTCGCTGTGCTGCGACATGACATCTCGAACTTCCCAATTGACGCGATTCATCAGAATCAACGTGTTATTAATGTCCAGAGCTTTAGCAACAACAGCCATGTACACGGGTTTTCGCATGTCCACAGCCGACGCAATAGTTTGCGAGTAAAACTGCGTCAGATATCCTCGCTCAGGACTGCTGCCAATTAAATGCTTAAGATAGTGCTGCAAGCTCTCGTACTGTTGCCCGAGAAATATCAGAGATTCAACGGCCACAACGCGCTCAGTTAGCCCGAAGAAATTGCCCAAACTCGAGAGATCCACCGTAGATGATATTTGAGGCGGTCGAATTTTATTTTTTCCATTCTCCTCCGTATTCTCCGTTAAAATCAGATTTTCCCGAATGCGCGCGAGGGTGAGCTTCAATTTGGTCGAGTGCATCGACTCGCTGTTGATTCGCAGGTCCGATGTGAAAAATGAGTAAATTGTGTAGAAACACAATTCGAAAAATTGAATCATATTTTGTATAACAGTGCCAGCAATCGATGTGAGCAGCCTGGACATTTGCAAATATCTTCCACAAACGCGCAAGACACTCAGAGTCGTGTTGGTAACCATCGGGCCCGCGTGAACGACTCGTTGTTTCTTCTTTAAAGTCTTTATTTGGTCCGATTCATCGACAAAATCCATCTTGAGCTCTTCGGCAATGTCGTCGTCCGACTCGTCGGAAAAATATTCAGACGGCTGCTCATCACCGAGCTTCAGAAGAATGTCCTCATCGACTGTTTCGTCCAGTCCAACGTCAAATGGCGAGACATCACTGTCTAGATATCTCTGAATCCAACCTCCACTGATGGAATTGTCGCGATCACTCGTGCTCGATGCATCTATACTATTCCAACTCTTGCAGTTGACCAGTGACGGTCGGAGGCACTTGAATTCCTGCAACTGCGTCGCAACAAATGTTGACTTTACCGGGCAAAGTTCCCAGCCGTCGTGCTCGAGAAATATCAGCAATTCATCCAGCCGCGATGCGTGATAGTGCGAGAAATATGAGAGACACTGTTTGCGCATAGATTCCTGGAGATTCTCCGACTTACTGGCGCACAATTCGACTCCAACTTCCGTCAGACGATTGACAATACCAAGCACCTGGACAAATTGTTCGAATTTAAAGGCTGTGAGATCGGTGCTGGCAAGAAATGTTGATATTTTTATTTCAACATCGTGCCAAATTTTTGTCATGCCCGACTCGAGCTTTTGCTTGACGTATTGATTGCTAAAAGCCGCATCGCAATTCGACATTTGTTGAGCACGCTTCTCCTGCCGGTTGTGCCAATCGACAACTTGATAGTACGAGCTTATTATTCCCCACAGAGCCTTGCTGAGTTCCGTTAGGCAAACAATGAAATTTTCTTGTGACACAGACTGACACATTTGCCGGTATTGTCGTTTGATATCACCGCCGGCGAATGAGTGCACTGCAGCAAATGCTGTGTTGTGAATGGCGGCTGTAAAGTGCATATGCAGTTGATCCACGGCACTCTGAGTTTTTCCCAACAGTTTGTATGCTTCCTGCACGGATGAGTATGTTTTTTCATCAAACTGTCGGCATATTCTGGCCAACGTCACGTCCAATGTCTCCTCCGCTTGCTCCAGAGTGTCCTGCAGCTTTCCATGCAGCGCTGCGATACAGTGGAAATGTTTGTACGTTTGTGCTGCACTTTGGCACTCCAATAAAAGAGAAATTGCACCGGGATAGTTCTCCTCAGCCAGGAGTTCTTGAAGACGATCCTCAGTTCGTTGCTAAAATCAATCAAACACAATTAGTCGGTGATAAATGAGGTTAGACTTTGACAATTGGGTACTTACTAGAGTTTTTATGGTATTTAAACTAGTTAAGAGACTTTGAACTACTTGTCTCTTGTTGTAATTAGCAAGAATACCCAAACTTGCTGTTGTAAATTGTTTCTTAGCTATATTCAGATTTACTCGGCCCATTCGACATATTTCTAATACTTTTTGCAGTTGTTCCTGGATTTTTAAGATTTCTTGGAACTCTTTTGTGCATAAACTCTGTTTTTGCAAGATTAATTGAAGCACTTTTTTTGACACAACTTGTTGCTGCTGTTTTAATTTTTTAAATGACTTTTCAATGTCTTCGCAGTTGAGATTGTCGGGCAATTTGTTTAATTCATGACGGCAAGAGTCAAATGTGCCGTTAATTTCGTAATAAACTAATTCAATAGATTCGAGTATATCTTGATCTGGGATTGCCTCACTCTCTGTCGAATGACTTGCTTCTGATTGAATGTCATCGTGCTTGTGACTGTCTACAGGGTTTAACAGCTCAGGATTCACACCCATGAATGGAATTTTTGGTTGATTCTGAAATAAGGCATGGTAATTTAGTGTTATCGGGGTAAAATCTGCGTTTAAACTGTATAAATTTATATGAAATATGTTATTGTGGTGAACTTATTGATGATAGCGTACTCACTTGTTTATTGATGAGTCCCAAAAATTTAAATTTAAGCTCCTCCATTATAATAGAGTTTTTCGCTGACAGGCTTAACTTATTTTGATCCATGGATTTCTATAGGATAATTATTATTCTTTGTGACAGAGATTCATTATGACGTTTCTATCTTTTTCGTTGACTCTCAACTACATACATACACAAATGCATTAGTGTGTGTTTTGTGTTGTTTTGTAGTATATACATGTAGCTTATGACGTGAACATAGTTCATTGTCGCCTACTTCCAGCCTATTGAAGTCAGGTACAAAAAAAATCCTTTTCTATATTATCGGCGAGTAATGGTTGAAAATTTAAAAACTACAACAATGAAAATGAATATTTTTGATTGATTCATCAGGGAAAAAAATTAATTCATTAAAAAAAAAAGATATCTCTGAACGTAAAATAATCTCAGTTAGGTTAAAAAATAATTGAATTTGTTAATTTATTTTTTAATCAATAAATTCAGTTATTTTTCATAAATATTAACTGAAACATCATTATTGAATTTTACTCATTTGGGTGTTGGTTTTTCGATTTTTTCTGTCTAATAAAATTAACGAAAAAAATATAATATATAGAAAACGTCTTCTATAGAACGCTGCTTCAAAAATATTTTTCTTATAAATAAAGAAGGTGTTGATGGAAAAAAAGATAAAGAGTTGAGTAATGACCTAGTAAGAGAAGTAGAAAATATCCGAGAATTGTCCTTGACAACTATACACAGCGTGAGTATATATTATTATATCGTTGAAATCTCTAAAGGACTTTTGAACATAAATTGCTACTGGTACTAAGTACGACAGTTTTTATTTCACAATAAAAAAAATTTTATGTAGATTCCGGGTTCAAATCCCTCTCACAAGTAGATTTTTAGCACGAAAAAAATCAAAACACAAAATTAAACATTATTGAATGACAAAGTGAAAAAAACCAACAAAAAAAGGAAAACCGAAGAAATTGATTTTTGGGTTTTCATAACATCTGATATTGAATATTTTTCGTTGAATTTTCAAGCAAAAATGTACTTGTCAATTGCTTTTCAATTACTTTTATAATATTTTTCATTATACAATAGAGGATTCTACAAAAAGTTGTAGTTATTCCGGGAAAAATCACGATAATACAACTTTTTTGTTGGAGTAAGTCAAAAAGTTCTATTTGTGTTTTCATGCGCGACTTGATATGAGGAGAATACGCAGAAGCACTTTTCCCTCCTCTCTCTGCTGCATTATAATTTGAAAAAACAAAGAATTTTAGTACGACAATTCACCACCGCAGAGCACACAAACACACACACATCATCGCTATAGGGACGTAGAAGGGGAAGTTGCCGCCGCCGGCAAACTTGCCACGCATTGGAAAAACCACGTATAAACACAAGCCTCTTCATTCTTCATTATTTTTGCCCAACGGCCGTAGTATTACGAAAAGTATAGTAATTTAGATTTAGAAATTTCGTACTCAATAAATTAATTATTCCTGTGGAAATCCAGGACGTTTTTAAATTGTAAGTATTTATTTATTATTTTAACACTATTTAATATTGTAGAATCTTGTATAAGTGAGTAAACGCAAGGTAATTGATGGGCACGACAAAAATTCCTCGATATACCGTTAGGTTTTAAACGTAACCGCGGCGGATTGAGCAACTGTTTATTCATGAGAGATTTCTATATATGTTATTTCGAGTTGAAATATATTATTTATCACTTTTCATTGCAGGATTTCATTGTTATCATGGCTGGAATTTGGAAAACTGTGTTTGTAACTGGTGGAGCCGGTTATATCGCGAGCCACTGCATTGTTCAGCTTTTAGAGACTGGATACGATGTCATTGCAATTGACAATTTTTCCAACAGTGTGCCGGGTGAGACTGGACAATCTGCGGCACTCCAGAGAGTCGAGAAAATAACTGGAAAAAAAGTTAAATTTTACAACTGCGACATGACAGACTTTGAAAAACTCAAAGAAGTTTTTAATAAGGTAAATTTTCATATACATAACATTTTTTTACTTATTGATAAACTAAAATTTTTTTACAGCACAAAATCGATTGTGTTATTCATTTTGCAGCGATAAAAGCAGTTGGAGAATCTATGGAAATTCCACTGCATTATTATCGAAACAACGTTATCGGCGCAATTAATCTTCTCGAGGTAACGAATTTTCACTCAATTATTCTAAAATTCTCATCGTTTATTGTTGGTTTCAGGTGATGAAAGCTGCTCAATGCTTTCAATTAGTTTTTTCAAGTTCTTGTACGATCTATGGAGAACCTGAGTACTTGCCAATCACAGAAACTCATCCAATTGGAAATATTACAAATGTTTATGGACGTACAAAATATTTTATCGAAGAAATGCTCAAAGATATATCCAGAGCTGAAAAAGTAATATTTTTATTTTTTGAAATTATCATTTAAAGCGTTTATCTGAATTTTTAAAATTTTTTTTAGGTATGGAACATTATTTCTTTGAGATATTTTAATCCCGTTGGTGCCCATCCCAGTGGAATGATCGGAGAAGATCCCACAAAACCATATACAAATTTAATGCCCTTCATAGCTCAAGTAGCTCTTGGACGAAAATCCGAATTAACAATTTTTGGCGGTGATTATCCAACAACTGATGGCACAGGTAATTTTTTTTTTATAATTAAAAACAACGAAAAAAATAAATAAAATACTTTTTTGACAGTAGTGACGTAAAACGCTCATAAATTTCGATATATTTAGTAAAAAAAACCTTTTTTTGTTTACGATTTCTATTCAACAAATTTGACAAATACTTTCTAAATAAATTTAACAATTGAAAACGATTTTTTCCGCAGGAATTCGAGATTACATTCACGTAATGGACCTGGCGAGCGGTCACGTAGCAGCCTTGGCAGCACTACAGAAAACCCATATCCGTCTCAAAGTCTACAATTTAGGAACCGGCAACGGTGTCTCTGTGCTCGAGTTGATAAAAATATTCGAGAAGGTCACAGGCACAAAGGTTCCCTACGTGATTTACGGGCGTAGAGAAGGTGACATTGAGTCAATGTACGCGAATGCGGATTTAGCTAAGAAAGAACTTGGATGGTCAGCTAAATTGAGTGTGGAGCAAATGTGCCAAGACTTCTGGAGGTGGCAAACAATGAATCCCGATGGATATCGAACAGCCACCAATGGTAACAGTAATCTTCAATAGCATAGCCAAAAGTGACCAACAAAATGTAAACACGTCACTCAATGACTAGTGAATAAAAAGGCCAGTACTATTACTCATTTATCATAACTCGGACTAGTGTTCTTAAAAGTTGTTTTTGCTCTGCGTCCAAGTATTGCCACAGATGACCCTCGAGATCTACGAGGGTTTCAGTGTCTTGCGACTGACACGCAAGCACCAACGACTGCAGCAAGAGAAATTCGTCCTCGTTGAAGTTAACAACTGTAATTACGATAATTATACTATTATTCCATATTTAAATAAAAGTTTAAATGCCTACCTGAGTGCCAGTTGTCCTCGGTTAGGGCGTATCGTTCGAGAATTTCACTGAAAGGCGAATTGTGTTGACTCGTTCGCTGCAGCATGAGGATCAGAAACAGTCTGGTGATCTCGGCTTTGCGCAAAAAATGACGATACTGCTCTGAGGATGAGTGGACAGCTTGAATCAATTCCATTAGCTCATTTACAACTGTCAGAGCAGTGGAGTAATCGTCTGAAAAATAGGATATCAATGAATATCGTGTGTTTGGAGTAGGATTGTCGATTTTACCTTGCTGTATGCAGTATAAAACCAGAGTATCGATGGCTTGCAGTGTGGGAAAAACCCCGATTGACTTTCTAAGCAATTGTCCACCGGCTGGAGTCGGTCCTACTGCCAGTGCCAATTTCATTATCGATCCTGCAGCCATCACTTTGAATTCTGGCTCGTTCTCGCTGTGCCGAGCCACGTCGCTGAAGCAACTGGATGCTGCCTGCAGGTCATCCAGGCCTACCGATGGACAGCCGGCTTTTTTGCTTTGCTCGTGGGCCAGAAGGAAATATTTTCCTCCCTTCACAAGGTAGTTTATCTCGTTCGTGATATTTCCCAGGGTATGGTAGCAGCGAGCAGCTGCCAGACAGCACAGCCCTGCGTACTGCCAAATTTCCTCCTGCTCGCACTGATTTGCCAGGGAAACTAGATGAATAAATTGAATATATGAGCTGCACTGAATTGAATTTTTTTTTACTCAATACCTACTGAATTGTTCACTGGCTTCGGCAACATTGGGATTCCTCATAAATCGTCTGAAAAATCGAAATTTACAATAAGTAAATTTTTTTTTGAAGGAATAAAAATAAAAATATTACTTACTTTTTTAATTTGTTGTTGATGTTTTGGTATTTTCTGAGAAAGTCATTACACTCTCCATGATCTAACATCTCTTTTAACTGCGCTGATGATGAATCCATAATTTTATCGAGTTATAACCTTGTATACTTGTTTATATTATTTTGCATATTTTTGTTTTGACGTGAAAATGCAGGTGTCAGGCCGGATTTATACAGTATATAGATATATTTTTTACATTGCGGTGAGGAACCTCGAATAGAAGACCCGATGTGAATCCAGCCGCATTATCAGGGGGCGTTCTCTCTTTGAAATACGTATTTCAAGAAAACTGTATTATCGACAAAAATGCTCTGCGACGACCGAATGTTATGTGTAAAATGACGTCAACTTCCGTGATAAACCGACGGCAGGAGAATATGTATGTGTGTGTGAAGATGAGAACACGTGAGATTCATATGTATGTAGTGGATTCATAGTAATCATAGTGCATCAGTTTTTATATAGTGAGTGAGTGATTAGAATATTCAGGGTTTAATACGACGTTCAACCATGGACTATTTACCTGCGGTAATAGTTGAGAAAATATTTTATCAAGTTTTCGAAGAGAACCCACATGAGACATGTCGTTTGCGTCTTTGCAAAACGTGGAAAAACAGCATTGATCGGTGTATTGCGCGATTGTTAAAAATCTGGTATAAAAAGTGGACAGACAAGATTCCAGAGATTCCAGTCTGGATGATTTCATTAAAACACAAGAGTATTGCTCAAAGGAACTGTCTTTGCCTCACATCGCCAGATGCATTTATCTCTCTTGGAAGGAATTTCCTAACCTTGTTGGAAAGCTCCATTGCACTGAAATTCCTTGCTTGTTGGAATACTGAACAGCCAATGATTATATATCAGCTACACTTATTCTGAAGGTAAGTCAAATGAAACGAATATTAATTTCATTGCAAAATAATAACGATAAAATATTTTTCAGATAAATATTTAGCTTTATGCATGCTAATTGAGAATGACGGAATTGAGAAAGGAAGATCGCATGTTGTGCGCATTTATTCGATGAATGATCTTACTCATTACATTAAACAATATCCGAATGCATCTAACAAAATGGATTTTTATGCTACGGATAATCAAGATTTTATTATAATTCAGGAGGAAGATGAAGACCCTCCTTACACAGCAAGATGACGCATTTCTATCACAGAATTTTTTTATGAGTGACTCTCAGAAACCTTCAAATCTGCCATTGAAGGACATGCCTAGTATACGTGAGTTTCTCATCTTTATAATTAATAGCAAAATTGATTAATTTTAAAAAATTGTATCAATACAAATTTGTTTTTTTTTTTTTACAGAATCACTACAAATCTGTGCTTCACTTTTAATCCACAAGGCGATTCGCCTTACCACCAACGATTGGTGAATTCCAATGGTTTATTTGAACCCAGCACAATCATCAAATTACCGCATATTGCAGATATGGCATCGAATCAATGAAAATTAACAACTTACAAATGTGTTATTCCAAGGTAACTGTCCCATTTGTAATCTACTTCCAATTTTATTACCTTAAATATAACACTCAAATAACTATAATTTAAAGAATATCTAACCATTGTCCTAAATTGTATATGATTTGTATAGCTGTTCGTGTCGGTACTTTTATTCGATGAGTTTTCGAATTTAATAATGGGGGCAGTCTGCGAATATCAAGTTAACAGCCTAATGATAAATTGATATTCTCGGACCCAAGAATTTATCACCAGAATATCACTTTGAATGAATTAGGCCCGGATCACTTAGCTCCAATACGTTTTGGTAATTTGATATATCTAAAAATAATAGTAATAATTAAAAAATGTATTTTCTGTTTAAAAACGAAATTTTTTTTTTTAGGTGCAGACAATTTTCCCGCAGAAAATAGTATTTGCAACATTTACCAGCCAGATCTGCCAGATCTGGATAGATGGTCGGATAGATGGGTACTTAATTTTTTTGAAGAACGCTCTATCGCTGCAATTTCCATCTATCGTCATCATGTACTCATCGAAGGCTACGGTAATTCAAATACGGATCAACAAATACTTGTAATTATTCCAATAATTTATTTTATTTTTATTTGTTTTAGATAAACTTATTGCATTCCGCGGCAATTTTCGACAACTGATGAATTACGCTATGACCAAGATTCATCCCAATTCCAGATGTACTGTAATTAATTTGAGATCAATCGACATGTAAGTCCTACCGATGATGATTATGTTCGTATTATTCATATCGATTCCAGGCCAAAATTTCTTCTTTTTGCTTCGTACAAAGTAGCAATCATAGATTTCATCCCAAATACTAAACAAAAAAAATAAGTTTAACGAACCCTATACGTGGGTGATGAAAAATGTTTAATTTCTCATTAAATTCTCACTTATTCTAGCGCGTTTTAAAAAATATTTTTTAAAAAACGAATAAAAACAAAGATTTTCAAATTGTATATTAGAGAATTTTTGTTTACCAAGTTTGTGATTAATTTATCCAACAAATATATCCCTGCGCATTGTATCCATGACAACGAACGATCACAACAAAAGTCCTATACGACGGTATACACAAAACAAATCTTAGTCAGCGTCGGCAGTGAAAAACACTATTATAATCATTGTAATCTTTGAAAATGGGCGAGGATATGAAATTCATCGTGTCAGGGCTGAATGAAGCATTGGGAAAAAATTACACAATCATTTCTTTTAAAGCTCTCAGCTCAGCAGACCTTCTGCAAGCACTGAGTGACTTGCTATCAACCCTCATGGACTCACCAAAAATAAATATGAACGACGAGGACCTCGAGCAGTCGGCAGTTCGAATATTGTCCGTGCTAAGAGTGCTAAAATACCAACCAAATGAAGATCCCGCATCGTTTCGGCAGAATCTCATTAAAGGAGATCCACGAGCCATTTATACAATCCTTCAGTGGCTGCTAACAAATCAGCACCTGGCTCGACAGCGCGCATACCTATCGCGATTCCTGGTGAAAATTGATGTGCCACCGGATTACCTGCAAGACGCAGAGACTGCCGAGCTCTACGAGCGCTATCTCAAGCTTATAGACGACTTTAAAATGCTGCACAAGGACCGAGAAGCTGGCAGGAAGGACGGTGAAGCCGCGGCAGAGCTCAAGGCTGACTTGCGAGCAATGGAGAAGGAACGAGAGGTGATTATAGACAGAATAGACCGTGTAAAGTCGCGAATAGCCTCGCACACTCATCTCCTGGAGGCCGCGCAAGCTCTGAGAGTGGCACGAGACCGTGATCATGATTTATCGCAGCAGCGCTCCGAGGAGAAGAAAGCTATAGCATTTATTCAAGTATCGCTGCAGCGAGCAGAGCGAAAATTGGAGGTTCTTCAGCAGACAGGCATTGAAATAACTCCGGAAGTCCTGGAGCGGAGATTGGCCGAGGAAGTGAGGATTTTAATGGCCGTGTGCAATGAGCGATTGCCTCTGGAGTTGTCGGCTCTTCAAATACAAAATGAGGCTTTGAAAGCTGTTGTTAAATCGCCGTACGTTGGACCCGATGAAATCGTGAAATTGCGTCAGAAGCTCGATGTCGTTGTGCGCGAGGTGCAGGCACTGGCTGAGACGAAAATTACAGAGAGTGGTGCGGATAAAATGGTGCCATTTAGGCAGCAGGCAGCTGCTATTGCCAGTATCAAGCGTAATACGCTGGAAAAGTTGGAAAAAAGCGAAGCAGATTTGGCAGAATTGTTGGTTAAATTGGGAGACCGTCGGGAGAAAGTTAAGTTCTTCAACGAAGAGTCGATTCCCAAGGGCGAAGAGTTGAAACGCTATGTTTCACGTCTTAAAACTAAGAGTGGCGTCTACAAGAGATGTCGAGCTGAATTAGCTGGACTTCGAGCTGAATGTGGAGTGCTCAGTCGTACCCTGGCGGTTTTAGATGCCAAACTGATGAAAAACAAGTCGAACGAGTCGATTTCATTGAAAGGAAAGCTTCAACTGCCCGATGATTACACGGAGATGAATGCTGCAACAGAAAATACACGATTAGCACGAATTCTTTCAAATTCACGGGCTAAACTCTCACCTGTGCTGCGAGACGTTGAGACGCTGAGAGAACGCTTTCGTGCCGTTGAGGATAGATACATTCGTGCGCGCAAGGAACACGAGACGATCGCAGCCAAAACACAAAACTCCATGGCTCAATTAACGGATGAAGTTGCTGCTCTGCAGGCGGATGTTGACAACGACATTGAGGAGATTGCAAAGTTGCGTGAACAAATTGCTAAATTGAAACTTTCACGAGAGAAAATCCAGTACGAAATGCGATTTTATGCCAATCCCGGTGGTGGACAGTCACTTCGGGACAAATTAAATGAATCGATAAGTATTGAAGAGAAAAAATTAAAAGTGTTGAAAGAAGAGGAGATAGAAGTTAAGAGAGCGTCTGAAATTAATGTTAATCAGAGTAGTCAATGGAATAATTTGATTTTGTAAGTAAAATCCTAAATTGTATTGAAAAAATTTAATTAATTAAATTTTACATGTTTCAGAATTTTTACCTCAAAGCTTGAGAGTTTAGAAGAGAATAAGAAAAAAGAGGGAATTGTTTTGCGAGGTGGTGGAACGGAAACTTTAATACTGCAATAATTTTTTTTTAATTATTACTACCTCAAGCACTTTTAATAAAATTTGCTAGATACCTCCAGCTGCAGATTAAACATACGGATAGAGCAATACCTCCAAAGATATTGTATAATCCGGAACAGGATAATTTTGTCGCTGTTTCAGTCTGTAAATTAATTAATTTATTAAATCTGTAAACTGTTTGAAAATATTGTAAAGAAATCTGTACCTCAGAAATGGCGTCCAGAAATTGTTTCAATTCGTACTCCAGGTTGGAAATTTCTTTTACTGTACACTTGGTTGCTGTACAGAGTGCCTCACTTGCCCGTGCAGTTTTATTTGGATCAATGATGTAATCTGTGGAATCTTGATTCAACTTTAGGCGAGTATAGATGACATAGTTGTGGAGAAGTCGCAATTGCTGTTTGTTACTTTTGATTATTTCGATAATCTGGCTCGGCCTGAAAACACAATTTATTAGAATTATAATCATTTAGAATGTAATATAGCTGTAGTATGTACTTGATTTGAGAATCGAAGATCGGCTCGTAGTCTTTGACAACTGCATTTTTTAGTTGTTGAACCATAGACTCGGCGAGTGTCTCATCAACGCCGAGAGTAATTAAATCATCCTTGGATAATTGTGAAAGTGCTGCAGTAGATATATTTCGTTTTTTAAATTGAGGTATTGCACTGCCGGCACCTAGGCCCTCAAGGATCATTGCAGTTTGCTTGGAAAATCCAAGACACTCGTCGATAGAACTCATTTTTTATATTTAATCGACTCCTTATACTGTTGTGAGTATGTTGTTTGATTTATAATTATTGAAATCTATGGGTATTTTAACAAATAATTGGAAAAAAAATCCACACTCGCCAATTTGTTTACACGTCACTTTTGTACATGTAGGTTATGTTTGCAGCCATTTTATAACAAGTATGACAATTTTTTTCATTGACAATCATCAATTTTTCATTAAAATAAAAATTAAATGATTTTTTTTAACTTTATTGAAATTTTTTTATTAGTTTTATTAGTTTATTTACTTTTTACGATAATTATATTTGAAATTTCACGCTAAAAAAAACCGTTGCGCGCGCGCGCGGGAAAATGTCATCGTCGTCGACGTGATTCGAGATTTGATCAAAATTGCTGGGGTTGTTCTGTGCTGGATCCAACAAAAAAAGAACTGTCCACAGGTCTCGAAAATGGTCGCGATAAAAGGACAAAAATCTTCCAACAAGAACCCACCAATTTTCAGTTATGAGTTTATCATACAAAACCATGCACAAATATCGTGTGGTCATGGTCTTCATTATTGGTCTGATGGTGCAAGTATGCAGTTCATCCATCAATTTATCCTACTTATCAGACACACTTATTTATTTTCCCACTACAAAAAGTCCGCGACTTATCTCGAAAGCTTTCTAATCGCTACTTTTGTGCCGCGAGAACGCGGATTATTTCGATTTTTCACCGTCTAAAACATCAAACAACCGGCCATATGAAAGGTCGGGCACTTGTTTTACACTTGAATCATCCTAACTGGACAGTTTTCAGGTGACATCTCCGTCGGCTTGCATGTTTATCACCCTGCACCACAATGTGTCGACTCTGCTGGAAGCTGATGTCCCATAGGTGCCTCCAAAGTTCAGCACAGGGTGGAAAAACGCCTGTTTAGTGTTTTTATACTTCTCAGTCACCATCGTAACCCATGCTGTCATTCAGGAGTACGTTTTGGACGTGAGTATTTCTATAACTTTTTCTTCTCAGATGCGTTTATTGAATAAAAAAATAATTGTTGATCAATTATCAACAATGTCTAAGAGATAATATTCACAATCGATGCTTTTTCCTTAGTAACAATCAAAAATTGAGGTGTAGATCTAATATTTACAACGTGAACTCTAACATAATCGGGTTCGTGTCGATACCCGTGGTTCGATCGCACGTTAATTACTGTACATCTGGATTCAGGATTGGTATTGTTTACAGCATAATCCATTAATTGACGAAAATTGCCCCGGAATACAATTAATTTATCTGAAACATTAAAGTATTAACAGAATCACTTTGATTATCCTCTTTTCATTATTTAAATTACCGGGGCATGTGATTAGCATGTGATAAGGGTAGATAGTGACTGAATAGACTTCCGATTGTTGGAAAAACTTCGCTATCCACTTGTGAAATTTGCGAGGATAAAGATCGCAATCACTATTTCGTAACGGAACATTATCTGCGCCTGTTAGAAAAAAAAAAATCATTTTTCAACAGAGCAATATTACAATATTTGATTAAGATATTTCTTATTACCTAAATATATTTGCAGATCTTTAATAGATAATATTTTTAAATATGACTTTGGAGCGGAGAAAAATAATTTTCCATCAGACTGTTGAGTTATTTGATATTTGTAGACAACCATTGAGTCTCCACGATTTTTCTTAAGGCAAGATATGAACACGAACAACTGTAAAAATCATTAATTAATTGAGGCATTTGTGAATTTCATACATTTTTAGTTATTATTGTGGACTTACGTAAGAGTTACATATCTGTATGTTTGTAATTTTTATAGATGTATGCTTGGAAAAAGGCACTGGAATAACTGTACTCGATTCAAAGCTCAGCTCTGGTGTCAATTGTTGGTGGTGAAGCATGTTTTCATGTACAATCTCATCGAACGAGTGAGTGAAACATTGATTTTTTGTGATTCTTAAAGAGAAAACAATTAAGTAGTCATTGGAAATTAAATTTCTTTGTTGTATAAAGACGTTATACTCACAAACAGCGTTCTGTGCCATACTCTGGTAGATTTATTGGAATGAGATCTTCGTCAACGAGGAATTCCGCCAGGAAAGAGCGATTGTCTTCACCTAAAATACTGCTATATTTCAGTAGCACTATAAATACTCGATTATCTGTTGCAAAAAAATCCATTTTTTTGCATGCAAACAGATACACTCTGATGCAATGAGTGAGATCATTTAGTGAATAAATGCGTACAGCAGAATCTTCTTCGTCCGATGAAATACTTATAGCGAAATAATCATCTATAATAAATTTGTTGTTATTATTTTACATAAACTTGAATATTACTTTGTTTTTTACCATTGATGGCGTAGCTGGATATCCTTCTGCTTTCAAATGCAATTAGTGGGTGTAGCGGAAAACGTCTTGACATTGTGGAATAAATTTCAGTGAATCGAGGACATCCAACAAGATTAGGAAACGTATTCCTAGATTCATAAATTTCTCTGGGAATGTGTGGCATAGCTAGTGCAGTATTATTTGAGCAATATTCTTGCCAGGTTTGTGGTGATTTTGCTTGAATGAATTCATCCAGTATGTTCTGTGGGATTTCATCTGAACACTTTGTGCACCAAACATTTACCAATCGCGCAGTGCACCGGTCAATCATTTCTTTCCATGATTTTGATACACGTCGGTGTCCATACAATTCTCGTGGATTATCGCGAAAAATTTGGTTGAATATTTTATCTGCTATCTCCATTGGTAAGGTCTCCATGGTTGGCGTTATAAAAATCCTGTGAATCCACACGTAAAAAATAAATTCCTCTTCACAATCTAAAACGTATTGTCACGTGGTGATTTAATACATTTATTGCTTTATAATCTGCAATAATATGCATTCAATTTTCATATCTTCTGAATCAGGTTGATATTAATATCATAATCACCACAATAACCTCACATTTTATTGCGACGCAGTGTGGCAACAGATGGGTTTGATGGCGCGAAAATCTAAAATCTAAAATGTGAGTAATTCAACACTAGATAGCACCATCACAACGTTTTTCCCTCCGTAAAATTCTAAAATCTACTGCTTGTGTGTTTTAATTAATTTTTCTTCGGTCACAGGTTTTAATTACTATATGAATTTCACCTGACAAGTTCTCAAGATAACTAACATTTTTGCTTTTTGTTCGCAGGTAAAATTTTGGAGACATATACATTTGATGCTATCTCTGTTTGAAGCTTTTCCAAAGAGTAAAACATTCAGTAAATATTCATCTCACAGTACTCTGTTTGAAGTTACTCCAGAGTATAAGCTTATATTTCTCATGCAAGACTCTGTTTGATGGTTTTCCAGATGTCAACGTCCTTTAAACTTAGTAAAAAAGTAAATTGTGTAAAGTTTGCTCTCTTTGAAGCTACTCTATAGTTTAAATCCCTGAAATACTTCTTTTAATTATTCATTTCTACAATTTTTCTCTCGATTTGAAGCTATTCCAAAGTGAAAATTTTTTTTTTCATCAATATAACGTTCTGTTTGAAGGCATTCCAGATACAATTGATAATTTTTTAGTTTTGCTTGATGCTTTCCAGAGTTAAAATCATCCAAATTTTACATATTTTCGCAATTTACAACTATACACTCTGTTTGAAGTCATTCCAGAGACAGTAAATGAGTTTTCGACTGTTCAGTGCTACTTTAAAGCTAAACCTACTATAAATTACATATTTACAGTAAGTATAAATTTAATAACAAATTCTTTCATTCATCGTTCAATTATAATTATATATAATTATATTCCCAACGGAACTCCATCCTTTTTCCTTTCCCTCCCCGATGAAAAATCATCTACCACCTGCACGCGGTTTTTATCGCATAATTGTACTTATACTTTTCGGCATAATTCACAGTTTACCGAGAATCTTAATTATAATTAGCTGAGCGTAGGTGTATTTGTCACAACATTACAATTTTCTCACTCTCATAACATTCAATGCATCTAATTAGAGTAATATTACAAATAAAACGACATACCTTTTCTTAATGTTTCAGGAGGAGTTTATTGGCACTGGAATGACACCTTAATTCTTAAATAGAGACGCAGTCATCCCTGAAGGTCGTCATCAGGGCTCTTGCACCGGTTCTACTTTCATCTCCGACCAATATCAAGGCACTGACGAGCTAAAAACATACATATGTCAATGATTGGAAAACTAATTGGATAAAAAAATTACAATCATACTGTTGACTCCCTCCGAATTGTTGTAGACTTCTCAGCAGGTCCAGGCCTTTGTGGATGCAGTCAGGATTCGGCTGGCGGTATTTCAACGACAGAAACAACACGCAATGTGGGATGATGGCAGAAAACTAGCAGAGAATATTTTTCATCAGTTTCGACAATGAGCTACAATGTATGACATATTTATTTATCAAAAAAAAATATTTTTTTGGCACATTTAATTATTTATTTACTTGCGTTGGGCTTTCGAGGCTACCGAGAAAGTCTGCACAAATTTTCGAAGCTAATGTTGATGGCAAGACGTCTATATTGACTTTTTCCACAGGCGGAGGAGAACTAGTGTCGATTTTATTGATTATTTCAATTCACTTGATATATTTTGCCACTAAATTCACTAATTTTAAACCAAATCATGCAAACGGCACAAAAACAAATTTTATAACCTCACCTTATTGCGTCATTTTAGTGCGCGCATCACGGCAGCGCCCCAAGGCGCGAAAATTTAAACTTGGAATAAGAAATACCCAAAATACCGTTGGAAAAATCTGCAATAAAAGATGCAACAAAAGAAAGGATAGATGTATACATAAAAAATTATTTTTATATGTATAAATTACATTCTCACTATAATATTGGATTTGTTCTTTTCGGTGCTCGATAAATCCGCCAATCAGATCACAGACTTCTTCATAAAAGTGATTGGCTAATTTCAGAGACGCCATTTTGGTGGGGATACTGCTCTCTCTCTCTCTCATGTACGGCTGAAAAACGCACAAAGGAACATTGCTTCTGAAATTTTCGAGCTTGTATTATTTTAATCAGAGTTGAATTAATCCCTGTGTTATTAAAGAAATTGAGGAAACAGCCTAAGGAAAATACGAATAAGTGTTCCCTCAATAGTTATAAACCAATCGTTGATATCAATGGCTGGTGTTTTCCATTTGTTTGGTGGAGACAACATGCCGGTTCAACAGCAACTGATGAAACTCGGTGAGCATTGAATCAATCTCTAAATACAATTTTTCACTGCATTTGCATATTTATAAGTATTTTTGTACTGTCCAGACAATTCCGAATCGCGGATGCCGATGCTCAAGCAAAAATCCTTTCTCAATGTCGAAAACATGGCATACAATGGCGATCCAACCTTCGTAAACAAGCCCAAGGGTTTGTCGATGCGTTCGCAGTCGGATGTAAACATCACATCTAACGCACAAAATGCTCAACGAGGCAAAGCCCTCGGTGCTCAGAAACCAACGCTGCAGGTCGAGGACAATCTAAAATGTCTCTTGACTCCACGAAACAAACAAAAGCTATCGAAGGTAAATAAACTGCCAAGCTAACCATGTTACAATAACATAATACATCGATTTTCTTTACACAGTTGAAGGCCATTCATGAGAAACGCAAGGCTTCTCCAAATCAAAGCCTCTCTCCGCGCGCAGTCTACTTCAAGAAACCAACAACTCCTCGTAGAACATCCACGAAAATCATTGTCTATCCAGAACCAGAGCAATTGTCCCATTTTTACGATGAAAAAGACTATGGTAAGCAGTTTATAAATAGAAATAGAAAACAATCACGTGCACAATTTGATAATTCAATATTTAATTTTCACAGATCGTGATTTTTTTGAAAAATTCTCTCTGGACAAGGAATTCAAAGACTTGATGATCTCACACAAGCCAGTAACTCCCTTCATAGACGAAGGCTTCAATTCTGATCCGGAAGATCTGCCAGATCCAGAGTGGACTGCGCCGGACGATGTTGATCGCATTTCCGACATTGAAAATCGCTTTGATGATGGTCCTGAACTGCCCTTAATATCCGATGATGATGATTATTGAGCGGCAGTACGTAATGAATCTATGTCACGGGTTTTTTTTCGCGTAAGTGATTTTTTTTTTATTTATTTATGTTTATCTTTACGCAAACTGGACTGATGCAAGCATATTTAAATCTTTTTTCTGTTTTCGTTTATCGTGAACATCATTAAGAATAATTGAGCATTTTTTTTCTCTCTCTCTCTCAATACTTATTGATAATTATTGTAATACTTGCTAAGGATTCTACTAAATCTACGTGCCTTATTGATAGATAACATAGCTACTGGGTAGTGAAATAAATTATAATCAGCAGAATTGACACTCATTGTGCATTTTAATGTGCCACTGGTATTTTTTCTCAAATTGAAAATTTAATTTTATAAGGCGCAATCAAGTGTAAGTATGACTATCACAGATATTTTATCTAAAATGTTAATTTGGGTATAGATATTTTTACGAAAATTTTAATTCATCTACAGTCATGCTGTGTAATCTGATCTCAACGTTTGGATTTTGCGGGAATTCGAGGATTTGGCTTGTTGTGCAACATGTTTTGACACTTGGGAATATGACGTTCGGCTGCCGATTGGTTAAATTTTCTTCCACAATGCGGACACTGAATGTAGTCACTCGTGTCACTGGGTGGCGGTGGCGGCAAATCACTCAACTTTCCACCAGCCGCCAGATGAGTCTGGACCTGCTTGGCAGACCTAATTGCATTTATAAAGTCCTCGTGTTTGCGCCGCCAGCTGGGCTTGACTTCCGCCTTTGCTGTGATTTTCTGTGCAAGGAATAATTTACATTAATGGAGTCATTACATTAGTCTGAAGAGGTTCTCTTACCTCTGCCGGTTTTCTTTTCGAGGGCTTCTTCACAAATGGCTCCATTTCTGTGCCTGCCGTGCGATGAGTTGATGCGTCAAATACTTTTCGCTTTTTTTTCGTTGTCTTGGAGCAAATTTCCGTGTGACGGGCTATCCGATCGAATGTGAATTTCCGACCGCACACTTTGCAGCTCACCACGGAATCCCTTTGCGTAATTAACAGACTATAATTAGCTCTCAATCAATGATTATATCTTGATGGACACGGTGTCGATAGGATAGTAATGAAAATTCGTTGGTTAACACAATTTTCTGACAGTTTGGGAAATTATTATTTATACGATAGTTTATTATTGTCATTTATTCAAGCGGTTTTGATGATAATGTGTGTTAATAATTTTTTTTTCGGTATATACTTAATAGAAAATAATATTTTTTTATAGAAAATCAATGAAAGGGTCATACCACTCCTCTGGGTGAGTATAAAAATGATTAAATTATGATATTAATTAAGTATTGAGGAATTTTGTATTCTTGTTGCTTCCGGAAAGTGATTTTTTTCCATTTTTAGATTAAAATTTTTATGGCTCATTTTAATCATCATGCCATTATTCGTAAATTAATAAAAGTTTTACGTAAAATTCGATTTTCCAAAGGTTCGATAACTTCGTGAAAAATTCAATTTATATTATTCAATTGAATTAATTTTTAAAGTTTTTTCTTAAATGAAATATACAAAAAGTTTTAGAAATAACAAAAAGCTAGAATAACAGAAAAAAAATTCAAATTTCAGAAGTCGCGAGAAAATACAATCTCATTGAATAATTCTTGGACTCACATGAAAATAACATTTCGTTAGTTTTAAGGAAAAAAAATTTGTTTTTTATATTTTTTATTGAAGAATCTTAAATTTTTTCGTATGAAAACTTTTCAAATAAATTTTTAAAGCTACAGAAATCTAATAAAAAATAGCATTTGAATTTTCATAAGAATTTATGTTGTTTTACGAAATGAATTTTTTTTTTTCAACTTTTATAAAAAATTAAATTCCATTGAACAAACAATCTATAAAATATTTTCGACATTTCAAAGTCTAAATTTATAGTAGGTGATAGTAATTGCTATTTTTTAAATTAATGTTTTTATTTCTTTTTTTTATTATAAAATTCAAAAATGTAAAAATTTAATCGCGTTAATATATTTTTTTTCTGAACTACTGAGTTTTAAAAAAATTATCTAAATTATTATTTCAATATAATTATTAATGTTTTATAAAATTTTTAATGACATATTTCTAAAATCAACGATCAATCGATTGATACTCACGGAGTCGTAGCGTCACCAGTTTCATCATTTACATTCATCGGGCTCTTAGACGGTGTAGGTGGAGCTTTCATCAGTTTAGTGGCTTCTAAATTCTCGCCCATCGTCGAACTCCCATCGATATTGAGATTTGTAGTTGGCGAAACAGGAGATACTCGTGCCGAGGACATTTTAGAAGATTGTTTTCTCAATGGAACATTTTTATTTCCAGCCGATGATTCTTTTGTTGATGAAGAATTATTGGTTGGTTCAATTATCGGTGATACAACTAATTCATCAGATTCTATAATAAACTCACTCATTTTATCCTCAGATTGTTTAAGATTCATCGCCACATTTCCACTGGAATTTCCACGCTTGGTTTTCGCTGATTTTGAGGCGACTTTTTGATTGGACGTATCAGGACGAGGGATTTTTTCATGCTCCATCGCCACATCGGCCGCACTTTTGATGATTGTAAAAGCAGCTGTTGGTCTGACTTTACCTGGGATTTGTTCCAAATTCGTCGGATCACTGCGGATTATTTTCTTTGACTTTTTCGGGATTTTCGTGGAAATTTGTCCGATCTTTTTTCCAACTCTGTCTGGATCTACAACGACTTTACTTCGACCCGGGATCTGTGACTGCCAATCGGAGGAAGGTTGAACGTAATTTTCGTTGTATAATTCATCCAAATCCTCCTCATAGTGGATTAATTTAGGTCCAAATGTTTCAGAGACCACATCTTCGGGCTTTGTAGTGACTAAAGTTGTTTCTCGTTTGATGATCGTGCTGTCACTGCTTCGAGACTCTGAGGGACGTCCAGCTATTTGCCGAGTCGTTTTTAGATTATTCTTCCGAGTCGCTGCATTAACATTCCGTTTTCTCGCGTGATTTACCAGCGGCTCCAGCGGATAACTTCTGTCAATACCTTTGACTGTTTGTCGACGTTCATCAAACATTTGTCGCACCTACATGAACATAAGACAATCGTATTTATTTTCGTAAATCAATAGGAGTAGTGTTCCAGTTATTTTATGGTGTAAATGGAGGTTCTATAGCGAAATTTATTAGGTGACATTGCAATTTAACTTGGTTTTTTTGTTATATTAACCGATCGAAGAGTTTTCGGTTTAAAAAAATTTGGTTTTATAATAATATCTCGAGAATGGGAGAAAATACAGCAAAATGTTGTTCTACATTTTTTGTAGGGAATTTAATTTTATATCATTTAACTCTTATAAGATTTTTTGGTATTTTTAGTTGGATATCTTTGCAATTTTTTTTTTTTAGTTTTTTCGTGATGACTCCTTAAATATGCTAAATAAAAACAAATGTCATTGAAGTTTTCTACAAAAAACGTAAAGTAAAATTTTTGTAAGTCTCTTTTTTGGATTTTGGATTTTTTTAAAATTCATATTTTTTGAAATATCTCGAAAACGAAGCGAAATATTATAAAAATTTATTCTACATTTTTTGTAGAAAATCAAATTTCCTATCATTTAACTTTCATAATATTTTTCGTTATCTCGATTATTTACCGAGTTATCGAAACATTAATGAAATCAAATATGTATACTTTTTTTTTTTGTATTTTTGTAATTTTGAAAAGTTTTTTAGTGATAACTCAGTAAATAAAGCAGATAACAAAAAATCATAAGAGTTAAATAATTAAACATTAAATTTGCTATAAAAAATGTAAAACAATTTTTTTTTGTTTTTGAGAAAATATCGATTTTTAAAATTATGCATTTTTCAAAATATCTCATAACCCGATCAAAATACTAAAAAAATGTATCCTACATTTTTTGTAGAAAATTTAATTTCCTATCATTTAACTCTCTTCACATTTTTCATTATTTCAATTATTTACAAAGTTATTAAAATATTATAATGAAAAAAGAAAAAATCTTAAGCATTTTTACATAATTATATGACGGGATATTTAAAATTTAAATTTTTCTAAAATTTTTTAATGATAAATTTTCTTTCTCAAGTGATACGTATATTAATTTTGATTGTCACACTGAGTAGTACCTATATGAAAATAGTTAAATAGGATTAAAATGAATTCAAGTGCATTAATTTTATAGAGAAACTTGATGATTGAATTAATTCAAAAAAAGGGGTTCGAATTTAGGTGCATGAGAATATATTAACTTACTAAAAGCATTATAACACTGTTTATTATTCATAAAACTATTTACTTTTCCTCCATGCATATTTGACTTTGCATAAGTACTGTTGGCTGTATCTTTGGCAGTTTGTTGACTCATAGCGTTGGATTCTGATCCAGATGAGCCATTGGATCCGGCACTGCCTCGTTGCGCGACCTGATGAGCCCGTTGCTGTTGCTGATTGTAGATATTACGCAACCGCTGTTCCTTCTCCGAGAGCGGCATTTGCCACGTCTACAACCCACCAAGCACTCAGATGGACTAGTTGATTTCACACTCTATATTTATATTTAACATGCTACACATTTTTAATTCATTCACATTGTGAGGTCAGCGTGTATCTCTGTCCTTAAATGCCTGGCCTTGAAATATTATTTACAATATTTAATGGACAAGCAGAACCATAAAAAGTTCAGACCAAGGACACTAGGCTATTTATTTAAGCTTTATCTATCCGATCTACCTGTTCGTACTTAGTTCTTGGAACTATTCACGATGCAAATACTCTCTAAACATGACGAAAAACTTCACTGTTTTATTCAACTAAACTCTTGTGAATTATTTCAAGTAGGCGTATTTAATAACAATAAGTGTATTTATTTTACTATTTATGAGAAGAAATATCAGCTAGTTGGCTTTCGTGTAAATTTTAATCTAATAAATGGAAAAAACAAATTTTTTTCATTCAGCAGTATAGAGGCTTGTATGCCTTTATAAGATTATACTCGAGTATTTCTGAAACTCTAGGTGAGTCATTTTTGAATGAATATTTGTGTTAATAGGAAAAACTGATTAAAATTCTTCTAGAGTTTTATATGGTATTTTTTAATGGAAAATCAAGTATTTTGATGATTTTTTTTTGACTTGATTGAAAAAATGTGAAAAATTTAATTAAGAAATTGTGCTCTGCATGATTTTAAACAGAAAAAAAGACGAAACAGGGAATAACGGAATTTTTGAAAAATAACTTAGAGGAAATTTTTTTTTTATTTGATTTTTTCAAATTTTTTAACTGTTTAATTTTTTGAGGAAAAATATTGAATTTAACTTTTTACAATGATATGCGGTGACTAATGCGAAAAGAGCGTTTTTTTTTTTTATTTTTAATGAATTCTCGCAGTTTTCGAGATTTTTTTTTTGGTTTTTTGGCGATAACTCAGTATATAAGTGAGATAATGAATAATGTTATTGGAGATAAATGATTTGGTATTAAATTTTCTACAAAAAATGTTGAATAATTTTTTTTCTATTTCTTTCAGTTTTTGAGATACTGCTAATTTTATGAAATTTTGACAAAATATTTCGATAACGCGGTAAAATATGAAAAAATTTATTTAACATTTTTTTTAGATAATAAAATTCTCTATTTTTTAACTCTTATGATATTTTTCGTTATTTCGTTTAGTTACTGAGTTATCTGAAAAAAATAAAAAAAATTCATGAAAGATGAGATATGAAATAGGTTGTAATTTTTAAAATTTGACAAAATAAAAGAAAATTCTTATTTTTGCTATCAAACATTGCAGAAATTATTATTACAATTAATATAACTCAGAAAAAAGAAAATATCCGTCTTGGGCTGACGTAACGTAGGTTGTTCTACTTAAGAACATACGATATACTTAAAGTTGAATTTAAAAATTTAATTTTTATCACATTTCAGTTGTAAAATGCATTAAAATGATCAAAATAAATTCTATACACATAAAAAAAAAAATTTTCCAAAATTTTTAATTCTTTTTTTGCAAAATTTTCAACATTGTTTCGAAAAATTTTGATAATGTTTCTTCATTTTTCTTTATAACAAAATTTTATATAAAATGTCATTTTTCAAAAATCTTGGAAGAAAAATCTATTGTTTCATTATATTCGGAGCGAGAATTCCACTTTGTTTCGTTTAGTCTTCCAGATAGCATTGTTCAATTGAAAAAAATAAAAATAAAAGAAGAAAAATTTTTTTTTTCAGACCTCAAAAAGTCCGTGAGATACGAGAAAACTTGATAAAACCGTCTTTTAAGAGCGTCGGATATCCGCCAAAACACGTTATATGCTTTGACTTTTATATAGTTTGCAGGAGATAACCGTGAAAACAAAACACAAAAAATTGGAAAAAAAAAAATAAAAAAACACACTAAAACACTACATTCAAGAAAAAAATCTAATCTCAATTTTTCCAACCAATAAATTTCCACATAAATTTATTACTACAAGCTCATAAATCTACTAAATCATTGATGGCTAATGATCACGTCAACAAAACCTTGCCTCGTACGGCAGGAAAGTCCTTGCTATTTATACTAGTGAATAAAATTGCCCGACGATCGATTGGAGTCGGAAACTCGTGGGTGTATACTCGTGTACCTATCTAAGCAGAGAACGATGAGTCACCGTAAATGCGTTCGATATTTCAGATGACTGACAATCCGAGAAAATAAATCCAAATATAAATGCCGGCGAAAGATCAATATTTCCATTACTGACCAATAAAAAAATTTCAATGAATCACATACTGTGTGCTCTGTTCTAAAAATACATAAAGTAGTAGAAGCATCATAGTTCTAGTACAAACTAGTGGTGCAATATAGTTTGAGGTGGTGCATTGACGCAGAGTTTCCATTTGGCTAGATAAAAGCAGTGAGTAATAAAGTAGAAATCCAGTGGAAGATGTGAATTGAGGGGTAATATATTGAAATCCGTTAGTGACAGCACTGAAAGGAGGTCGTACCGTGTCCTTAAGGTTGGTCATGGTTGTGACAATGGTGCGTGGTATCCATGGAGAGTCGTAGAAGGATATGGCGCATGCAATCTTCAATAGCCATAAATATTTATTTTCACTCAATTGTCAATGAAAATAGTGGATATCCACAGACTGAGCCATTTCTTCATGCACATTGTGAATAATTCTACCTTGAGATGCAACTGTGGCCCAAGTTTGATCGACAATCAGCAGTGACACGTAGAATTTTTTTAATTTAATCGATGAAAATTAGCACCTTGGGGGTGTTTGAACGTTTTAAAATGTGTACGTGCATGTCTTAGACAATTTTCATGTGCTATAACTGGATTGTACAGCACGCCAAAGACTCTGCCCTCGCTATACTGCTATGAAAGTAAGCACTGATGTGGGCCAATAGCAGTGTTCACGCCTGCGCTCGCTGGTAAAACATCGCACCCTTTGTGGTGTATATGTATCAGAGGCTCTTGTGCGTTGTCTGTGATGTCCAACTTAATACGAAGCATTACTTCGAGAACTTCCTCAAACATATTTGTCTCAATTACCTCCTGTAATCATGCGAAACGGGCCTGAATTAGACAGTTTTGTAATAATACTATGTATCTAGGTCAATTGCTGCAGGTACTCTGCTGCTTTTCGAGCTATATACAAAACCACATATACACGAAACTCTTATATTTCTTCTTTTCTTGGGAAAGTTGCCGACAAAAATGTGGAAATAAATTACAACTTTAAGGTATAGGTGTTTTTACTGGTGTTGCGGTTTTAGAAATAGTGTTAGGAATTTAATAAAACTAGGTATATGATGTTATTCAGATTATAAATTATTAAAATTTTAAAGAGCTCAAGGGGGCTAGTGAAAAAATATTGGTATTAATTTTAATTTATTGCAATTTTAATATTATTGCAATTTCTGGTGGGTATTATTTATGTTTTAGTCATGTTATAAACGTTTTAAGGATGAGTTTTGGAGGTTTGAGTTGAGTAAATAGTATATTGTGGACCGGGAGCGAAAACAGGCGTTTGCAAACCGTGTTTTCAATTTTATATACGAGATTTAAACGCTTGTTTTCTTCAAAATGCTGCACATTTATTTTATTACAACAGCGGAAAAAACCCGAGTTTTTACACGTATAGCGAGTGATGATCGAATATGAGTGATTCTCGAGTCAGAACGGAGTGAATTAAAATAGTCGTTTTCGAACCTCATGAGCGGAGTGATAACGAGGGTTTTCGTTATGCTGTTGAAGAAAAAAATTTTCCGAGAGAAACTTGTTTAAAATCTTGCAGTTTTCATGTTTTTTTTGGGGGGGTTTTTTAGTGATAACTCGACAAATAAGTGTGATAATAAAAAATGTTATTTAAATTGAATAATTATAGGGATTAAATTTCCTACAAAAAATGTAAAATAATTTTTTTTTTTTCATCTGTTGTAATGTTTTTAAAATTTAAAATATTTAAAAACTCATTTTTTCAAAATATTTCGCAAATATAGCAAAATTTTAGAAAAATTTATTCTACATTTTTTTCAGACAATTTAATTTCCCATTTTTTTACTCTGATAATATTTTCCATCATTTTGTTTATTTATTAATTTACTGATAAATTAACGCAAAGAAAAATCGCCTTTTTCTCTAAATCTCTAAATCACTATATCTCAACAACATAATCTACTAATTTTTTAGAAATCATTTCTAAAAATTATAGATATAAACGTATTCTTCTTAAAAAAAAAAAAAACACCTATAAGTGAGTGTAAATTTTATCCAGTTTTTTTTCATCGATCAAAATTAAAATAGACGTTAAATAACTAGCGTTTACGTTTGCATAAAAGTGATGGATGACATGTTAAAAAATATTACTCGTCATCTTCAATACCTATAATGATATTAAATTACGTTCTTTATTTTTTTCACACGCGAGAAATAGAATAACGGTGAGAGAAGCCAAGAAAATTACGTGTGTGCAATGCAACGTAAAACATCCGAGGATTGAGGTAAAATGGAACGTTGACATATCCAGAAAAAACATTGCACAATGTCCAATCTCTGGACTATCCAAGAAATATTATTCTCACCTATATATACCAACGAACGCCATGAAACAATAATCATCATCAATGCCTAAAAAACCATGCGACCGATAAAAATCGTCAGCATAAAAGCGAGATTATTTCTCAGGGGTGTGCATCATCACCCCTGAGAATATAAAAGTAAAGATTGAACAGTGTACGCCACGTTTTTACCCTGCCATGTCTCGCGATGCACCTTGGTCTTCTCTCTGTATGTGATAATGCCCTTTTGCCAACGGCGCAGGCGTCCACTACTGCGTTCGGCGTCGGCGTCGTGGGCGTCGTACTCTCCATTTTCATATGACTCTGCGAGTGTAGTACAGACCAGTGTCAACGTTTTCGCGACGGTTTGACTGAGCTTGGTGCTCTCGACAATCGACTTTTGGCGATACGTGAGCGATGCGCCGTCGGAGCTCACCAGCACGAGCGTCAATAACTTGCAACAAATCGCGGCGAAATGTGTTGAACCGAGTGGTAAAAGTGAACAAGAGCAAGTGATACACCTCCTCTTGAATGTGTCAACTCGAAAACGTGAAAATAACATGGGTCAACACGTATGTCCAGTGACGGCGAGGGGTGAATCGATCGTAAAATGACATGGTTCCAATGTGCAATCTATTCTGGAATCATTACAACCTTTTTCGCCTAAAATTCCTAGTTTTTTTACACTTCTTTATCTCTATTTCCTTCCAACAACATCAATATTCACTGTAACCGTCTCATTTAGTCACTCCCTCTGATTTGGATTGTCTTGGAATAATCTTTGGTGAAGCTTGTGCGCGTGTCAGAGTGACAAGACCGGCCGAGTTGCGCGGCGGCCTTGAGGTTAGACACGAGAAATACACTTTGGCCATCGTCAGAGGTTTTCTCTACTAGTGATATCAGTCCTATCATTCACCAGGAGGCAGTGATGGAGCTTCTTCAGAGTTGGCAAGAATGAATCTTGGCCGTTTAACGACTTCAACGCTCTCAAATAGTGAGCACATACTTCCATCCAAGCCTCACGCACCTTTTGCGAGGTTTTCTTGTTATTAAATCACTCAATTGAGCTTTTGTTTGAAAAAAAATCTGTTGATTTTGTACATATTAATGTATTTTAATGTGCGGTAGACATTTTTTTGTCTGTTGAGAGAGAGAGATCGACAGCAGTAAATGCAGATTTCTGTTGTGATTTTTTAAATATCTCAGTGTGACATATCCGGGGAATTGCTTGCTGCAAGAAAAACATGAATACACTTTTGATATTATTACTAGCAACGATGGTGGCACCAGGATGGTGCTTTGTACTTGAAGGATCAGCGACAAGTTATGCACAATTTCGCAAGTGGAATTCTGCCTTAAATGGTAGTCTTGAATTTGAATTTAAAACCGGGCAAGGCAATGGATTACTGCTCTACACTGATGATGGCGGAATGTATGACTTTTTTGAGATAAAACTTGTGGAAAGTGCTCTTAGGCTTCGTTACAATCTCGGTGGTGGTGCCCAGATCGTTACTGTTGGCCACGATCTTGGTGACAGTCACTGGCACAAAGTGCAAATTGTGCGAAACAATGAGAACACAACTTTGACGGTTGATGGTGTCAGTGTGACTTCGACGTCGCGAGGAAAGGAGTTTGAGTTTGGCAGGCTTTCGAGCAATTCGGATGTTTATATAGGCGGTATGCCCAACTGGTACAATAGCAAACTAACATTATTGGCATTGCCCAGTGTCATATTTGAGCCCAAGTTCAATGGGCTCATTAGAAATCTCGTTTATGCAGATAATGAAGATCTTGTACCGAGGAGACAAGAAATGAAGAGTCACGATTCTAAGGTAAAATTAATTTCATTTATGATTTTATATATATATTGGCAATGAAAGGCGTCATTAAATTTAATTACGATCAATCTATAATGGTGCTTGTTCGTGGAATTATCGTGCTATGCTCTCGTTGATTCACCTCGCAGATTTAATTACATAAAATACTAATAGGTTCAACGGAGAATATAGTTTCGTAATAAAGTTCTTATCGAACACCGTGAGGGTTATGCAACTGCAAGATTGTTCAAAATTTTCATTAATCAATATTTTAATACTTGTGAATTTTTATATTTAGCTTTAAATATTATTAACTCGTTTAGTCGAGATGAAATGAATTTTTAGATGCGGTTTTGCGGTTTTTTTTTTTGGTGATAACTCAGTAACTAAGCAAGATAATGAAAAATGTCATTTAAATCAAATAATAGGGAATTTAATTCTCTACAAAAAGTGTCAAATAGATTTTTACGATATTTTGCTTTGTTTTCGAAATATTTACAAATTTTTTAGAAACTTCAAGTTATTTGTAGAAAATTTAATTTATAATCATTTTAATTGTGTAATATTTTTTTTTGTTATTTTACTTATTTATAGATTTATCGTCAAAAGGATGTATACAATTTTTTTTTTGTCAGTAATCTTTCGATAACTCGGAAAATAAGCGAGATGACAAATGTATAAATTTTTTTTTACTGTATTCTGTATTGTTTTCGAGATATTTGGTAATATTTCAAAAACTAAGCGAGTTAATTCTTATAAACTTTTTTGTTATTTTGTTTATTTATCGAGTTATCGTGAAAAAATTACGAAAACAATATGATTTCAGGATCCTTTCGATAATTTGACTAAAAAAAAATTTTTCCATCTTAAGGAACAATCCTAAATTTCATTTTAAACATGAAAAATCCTCAATTATTATTAATTTATACATATGCCCATAAATAACACGTTATTTTACAACTAGCGAAAATTATTTTCTTCTTTATATATATATTCCCAGTAATGGCAGATTTAAACTAAAAAAAAAAAAATTGTCAAGTATAAATTTAAATTTATGGTATATACAGTAGACTAAAAATTCAAGAGTTAAAATTACGAGATTTACTGCATTATTATAAATTTATCTGTCATGTCTGAAATTCAAGAATAAAAAAATCCCTTTTTATTAATTTTTTTTTGTCACAAAAATTCTTTACTAGATAGTGTAGAAAAAAATTTAACCCAAGTAAAAATTGGATGGAATTCGTTACAGTAGATTTTTTTTTATCCTCATACTGCGGACGTATGTGATTAACTCGACCTCTTTGCCACTTTCAACTTTCTACACATACATACATATGTATTCCGGGGAAAATGTTTTTCCGCAGGCTGATGGAGGTTTAATTTAATCTGAGCCTTTATTAAAACGTTCTTTGATTTCAATTAAATAAGCTTTTCCCATCACAAATCACCTAGAAATAATTTGATCATGAATTTTCGTTTTTTTTTTTTTTCAGTGCGGAAAATTTCCATGCGCTAAGAGCAGCAGCAGCAGTAGCAGCAGTGAATCGCATAAATCCCCACGGGTGAGTTTATCTTACATATTATAATATTAGCCAAGAAAATGTTCATGTGAAATTCATGTCAAGTGGTATATCCGGTGTCCCGCGCTCTATTCGTACAAGAACTCTCATAATTTTATTTTTATTTTCTAGCAGAAAAAAACATCCCCTAGACCTCACCTAACGACATGCCTCGTTATTACACGCTGCAGGTTTATACACATTTCAGCGTACAGTCGAAACGAAAGCAAAACCAGTAATTTAACCGTTAAGCAGACATGCAGGAGCAATTGCTTTGCCAATAAGGTTGTCCAGCGGGCTAGTCTATAGCCATGACCAAAGCCAATAGCTTCCTGTTGAGCCAAATACATTCCCGGCGGCGGAAGAGGAGAGTAGCCTTCCACCGAATAGCTTCCGAAGTGCATATAGTTCCTCTCTAGCTACTTTCGCATAGTCTGCATTCTCTGTCATTTTGGATTTACCCTCCTCGACTACTCTATTGCATTGTGCTTTTTGACCCGACACCTCTCTCCTGGTATTATATCTTTATATAAACTCCAAAATCCAACTTGAATATTGGAGTTTCTCATCCATCAGCAGCGAGACCTTGTTCTTTCAAACTGTCGTGCAAAAGTCTTTATGGTAGCAAACTAGTAACAATAGAGAACAGAAGATCCATCGTAAATCTGTGCTGTAAAGTCATGCGATGAACAAGGCGAAAATTTCATCTTAATCTTTGGTGCTTTTAAAAAGAAAGCAGCTCTGTATAAAAAGCCGTTTGATAGCATCTCTCGTGTTTTCATGCACATTGTTAAAATATTCCAACATTGATAGATTGCTTTCCAACGCGTGTTTTGTGCTAAAAGAAACTTGTGTGTGCTTATATCATTGTTGGGTACTTGCTATTGATTGATTAGACTTTTCGTTAGTTTATATTGGGTCTCGCAAGATCTGTTAAAGGTTTTAGGTGAAAATATCCCCAACTAAAACGTCCCCGATAACAATATCTCAATTAAAATGGTTGAAATGAATGTATACAAAAAAATGAATATAGAAAATTTAGTAGGTGCTACTCTCTTAAGGAGTTACGATGGCCATCCCAAAATGCGAAAAATTTAAAATATTGTATTTCCGATATTAAATCAGTCAGAGGCCCAATTTTGATTTCATTAGATTCAAGTGCCCTATTGGCTATCCAAAAGTGGTAGTATGAAAACTTTTTTAACAATTCGTTGATTAGAAAATTAATTTTTTAAAATTGAAAAATCAAAAAAGTTCCAGCAAAACAAAAAACTAACCATTTATTGCTCTGTCTTCTCTGCAACTATATTTCAAGTTTTGTTCAATTCGTCCATTCCGTTTACGAAAAATTGGAAATTGCAATATAGCTCTTTATATGCGATAGCGGCGTATAATTGCAAGTTCAAGTCACATTTTCTCAACCAGGTGGTGAAATGATTTAAAATTTAAACCATACATGCTCGATCATAAGACCATTAATTGACAAAAGTTTCAAATCCATATGGAACTTTTTTCATGTTATCATCAAAACTCCTCAAATCGAAACAATGAGAAGTTCACTGTTTTATCCAGTAACTCTTAGGGCCAGTTTTTCAATCCGTGTTTTAGTGAAAACATCGTTTTAAAAACTACCAACAAAAAAACAAAGGTTATACTTATAAAATGAAATTCCTTAACATTATAGTGATTTAACATTTTATAAATAAAGAGGACGAATAAAGCACTATATGGAATAATTTACTTTACGCCACCATGTTTTTGGATCCCAAATTTATGAAAAAAAAAAAATATTATTAATTATTTTAAATTTATTTCTTATAACTTTTTACGGTTTTTTAACCTTTGATTTGATTTGATTTGATTTTTGTAAACACACTTATATACTCTTATAAATTTAATATACTCAATTCAGAGCATTGGTGATTTATTTTCTTATGTTGGTAATTTTTAAAACGATGTTTTCACAAAAACACTGATTGAAAAACTGGCCTTTAATTTGACTGATTAAAACAGTTATGATGTTCACTGATAAGTCAGTTTTTATACGCTTATTTGCGCGTAATTGATTGAAAATCTTTTCTATATATGTGCTATAACTTTTGTAATTAAACCTTTTTTTGGTAGGATTAATATTTTTTTATTTATATACCGCTCAAAACGTCCAAAAGTCATCTATCGCTGGCCATTATAAATTATATCTGTAGAAAACCGTTAGACTAAATGAAAAATTAATTATTGTAAATGTTATCTAATACATTTCATTTTTTGTTTTATTCTAAACTTTTTTTTTTAAAGCTAATACTTTTAGTGTCATCGTGCCAGTCATCCGATAAACGCTGGCATCACACTTATACAATAACCTAAAGCGCATTGATACAGAATGTAGATCCAGAATTGGTACGACAAAATTTCACATGTCGCTGACTAAAACAATGAATTTCACTGGATAAAACAGTATAGAATATCTTTTACTATTTCGCGCAGTGAGCTTCACTGTTTTGATAGTTATTCTAGTGCTACTGATTCAAATAGTGAGTTTTAACCGCAGAAACATTTGATTCTCACTGTTTCGATTTAAGTAGATTATATTATGAAGCAAATAACTATATAATCAAAGTAGAGAGACAATAAGTTTCATATAGTCGTTATCAAAAACTAATTATCAAAAAAATCTTATTAATTCATTAATTTCTTCCGGTAATCTCATCACAGAAAAAAAATTTCTAGTCCCTCTGAGTTTTATCCAAAATCAAAATTAAATTTGAGTATAGGACAAATTTAACAAACTTCATTGAGGCGACCGTTGGCCGCGTGGTAAGACACTCATTTATTCTGACACCGTCGACAAATGTGGACACTTTCAATAAAAGTTATCCTGTAGAATGCAAAAGCGCGAAGCGAACATGCCAAGCTAAATGCCAATGCTAAAAAAACAAAACGCCGAGTAAAATACTTCCCTTGTAACAGGCAAAGTGCCTATACAAGTATCGCAAAAATAAAATAACAAAATACCAAACTTCGTCAGTGGTTTATTTTTATTTATATAAATCATTTTTTAAAGAGATATTATTGTCGGGGATATTTTCTACAGAGATAAAATCACCGCGAGCACTATTAGGAATCACTTGAGATTTTTTTATTGTTTTATCGAGATATTTTCGAGGAATACTATATGAGTATTTTGTATATGATAACTCGTAGTACGTGATCCAACAATAGAAATCACGTTGACGTATTCATCGTTAATTCATCGTAACAATTTATTTAACTGGGTCGATACATGCATGATTCTCCGAGCAGCAGTAGTAGTATAATGCCAAAGGTAAGAGAAAACCTGGCTCAAGGTCGGCTGGTACTGGTGCAATGAAGTGATGAAGCTATATCGCCACCCACTGCTTGTTTTCGTCGATTTTCCCAACCCAGACCTGGTCTCTACCTATTGATCAGGCGCTCCCGCGCGACCATACCTCACTCTCTTTCTGGATTATAGGCAATGAGCTTTTTATGCATATTCGCAGAAACGAACGTTTTCCAATCTCATTTCTCCTCGAGGATTCACCGAGATAGTAAATTGAGATCGAGAGATATGCATATTGTTATCAGAGCAATGTCCTAGCCGCTGCCCGCCACCTCGCAGCTATTCGTATATTTTATCGAGTAATAATCGCCCGAACAAATAATCCAACGTCATTTATGAATAGCAGATGAGTTTCCCTCTATGTATTCCCATTATTATTATATAAGCTTGGGGATGAATATACTTTGTGATGGATTTCGTATTTATGGGTTAGGAAGCGCATAAATCAATGACGATGTATAATTATTATTTACCTGGTGATGCACGGTATGTACTTCAGAGGCTTGAATATACATGCTATTAAGGCTAAAGGGTGTATGTTTATAATAAGGCTTAAAAGTAAAAAAAATTAATGAGTTTTCTTCATGTTAACGTCCTTAGAAATGAGTTTTAGGATGTTTAGATATGGATTTAAAAAATTATTTTGTCAAAATTTTTCAATAGGCTCTTGGACGTTTTGTTTTAATTTTTTTAGTGATAACTCTATAAATATGCAAAATAACAAGAAATATTATTAAACTTGAAAGATTTAGAATTGAAGTAAAAAAAAAAAAATATTAAACAAAAATGTTTGTATTTTTTTTAGATTCGACTAAAAATACAGTAAGAATTTATTTTACATTTTTTGTAGAGAATTAAATTTCCTATTGTTTGGCTCTGATAATATTTTTTATTATCTCGCTTATATACTGAGTTGTTAAAACATTATCATCATTGAAAATTTTGCGATTTTTTTGTGATTTTTTTAGTTTTTTGACAATAACTCGATAAATATGGATGATAACAAAAAATGTTATTAAAGTTAGATGATAGGGGATTTAATGTCCTACAAAAAACGTAAAGTAAAATTTTTTGTATTGTTTACAGTTTTTGAGAAATTTCAAATTTTTGAAAATTCCTATTTTTTCAAATATCTCAAAGATAAAACAAAATATAGCAAAAGTTCATTCTACATTTTTTATCAGGAATTAAATTTTCTATCACTTAACTTGAATGACATTTTTTGCTATCTCGATTATTTATCGAGTATATTCGAGTTATTGAAGCATTAGCGAAATAAAACAATGTTGACACTATACGAGTTGGATATATCTTCGTGATTTTTTTTAGTTTTTTGGTGATAACTTGATAAATAAGCAAGATAATAAAAAAATGTTATTAAAGTTAAATGATTGGAAATTTACTTTTTAACAAAAAAAGTTAAAAAAAAAATTTTTGTACCGTGATGAATTTTTATAAAACCTCAAATTTTAAAAAATTCTTATTTTTCAAAATATCTCAAAAATAAAGCATAATATAGCAAAAAAGCATTCTACATTTTTTATTAGAAATTCAATTTTCTATCATTTGACTAAAATAACATTTTTCCTAATTTTGCGTATTTATCGAGTTATTACAACATTAACAACACAAAAAAATATAATATACAGAAATTTTTTTCAGCGCTTTATTTTCCTATTTAAAAAATCTAACATTGAATGGCATTTTTTAGTTTAATATCGAATTGGCGTATTTGCAGAGTCTGGGAACGTCGATCATGTTGAATGCGACCGACGCCTGTGAAACTCGCGATCCCTGCCAACACGGCGGGATTTGTATTTCGACAGATACTGGTCCCATCTGCGAGTGTCGAACTGGGGATTATGAAGGAGAATATTGTGAAAAAGGTGAGTTCTTTCGAGTGGATGATATGTTGATAATATTCCAGAGTTCACATGTATATTTTATCCAACTCAAAAAAATTATCGTCTGTTTGCATATATACTTTTTCAAACAATTAATTATATCTATATTTTTTTTATTAATTAATTATCTTAGAAACTTTGACTGATTTACTTTGTACCAAAGAAGATATTAAATTTACTCAGATTTTAAACTTTGTGCAATTAAAAGTATACTTATTCTAAATCGATCAAAAACTTGAAGCGTCTACTGCTTTAAAACCGTTTCTTAAGCGTATTTGTCTTGCTTCAAATATACTAGGTGCAACTTTGATCCCTTAATTGCAGATAAAATTCCGTCAGAGGCCTCGTTTAAGGGCACTGAGTACCTTAAAATTGAATTGAGCAAGGGCGAGCCAATTTACAGTATGGAAGAGTCTGTGAGTCTTCAGTTTAAAACTCGTCAACACAATGGTCTTCTTTTTTACTCAGGCAAGTATAAAAAGCTCAATCATTCAGTTCGTATTTTTTTATATGGCTCCACTGTTGGGTGGTTCACAAAAACCGACTTTTTTTGTATTTCGGCTCTCGTATCGAAAAATCAGAGAAGCTCGTGAAAAAAAAAAAAATCAGAATGATACGAAATACTTTTTTACAGGTCGCTCATGAATTTTGAAATTTATTAAAATGATTGAAATGTAATTGAAAACATTGTTTTTACGCACACTATCTTTTGTGACTCAACAGTCAAAACATATTGAAATGTTGAATGAATTTTTTTTTATTCACAAAAATAAAGTCATATTTCAGTATTGGTATTTAGAGGTCGTTTGAAAACATAAAAATCAATGTACTTAGTTACAAATTCATAGAGCAACTTATGAAATTAATATTTTAGAATAAAACTTTGTACTACTTGTAAAAAAAAAATCGCTATAAAGAAAACAAATGCAAAATTGATTCTACGTTTTTTGTAGGAAATTTAATTTTTAATCATTTGATTTTTATAAGTTTTTTTTTTCACTATTTCGCTTACTTACTGAGTTGTTGAAATTTTAACAAAAAAATGTTATATATCGTTAATACATGTTGACAAAATTTTAAAAGTAACAACTACAGATTATTTATTATTTGTTTATTTGTAATTAATGTATCTAGGATTATAGGGTTGAGATAAAAAATTTTTTTGTAAAAATTTTCCAAGAAGAAATATCCTCGAAAATCTTGTGATTTTTTTTTTTACGAAGTTTTTTTTTTTTACGATAACTCGGTAAATAAGTGAGATAAAAAAATATTATTATAGTTAAATAATTGGAAATTAAATTTCTTACAAAAAATGAAAAATGAAATTTTTTCTGACTTTTATAGATTTTGAGATTTTTCGTAATTTTGCGTATTTACTGAATTATTGAAACATTAACAAATAAAAAATATTTATTATATACTTTTTTGAAATTCTTGGTATTTTTATTTTTCAAAATTCATAAGCGATTTCTAAAAATGCTTATATCGTGTTTTTAAAATAAGATAAAGTTTGATTTTTCGATACGATACGCGAAAAACAAAAAAAATTCGGTTTTTTTTTGCGTCACCCTATTTAACACTTACATGTATAATCAATATTTCTACTTTCCTAGGTGAGAAAGGTGATTATTTAACCGTTGCTTTGAAGGATGGCGGTGCGGCTGTGAGTATGACTCTGGCAAATGGCCGACTAGATCTGCAGATTAAGCCAGCGAAAATTAGATTTGATGATAATCAGTGGCACAAGATTACTGTACAAAGACGAGTGCAAGAAGTGAGTTGCTTATTTCAATCTAAATTAGTCCATTTTAATGACCTTTAATATTTCCTTTTCCATCAGATATCATCGATTACAAGATTTTGCAGGGTAAGCCGCATTTTTTAAAATCAAATCACACCACAAACTATAGGAAATATTTATCCAAAACTCGTTCAATCGTGTTTCAAGAGATAAAAATAACTTCCGGGTGTCTGTTTCAGCTGTCAGCCATCGTTGATGGTCTCTACGCTGAACATGGTCACACAGCCGGGTCATTTACACGTCTGGCGAGTAATCAACTTTTGGTTGGTGGTGGTGCCGATACCAAGATATTACAAGGGGCTAAAGGAATCACAAACTTTGTTGGCTGCTTAAGAAAGGTCAGTAACCCACCGCCGTACAATCCCCAGGGATTTTTTATTTGAAACTTTTTGTTCAGCTCAATAAAAGAAGAATAAGAAAAAAGTATTCTCGACATTGCTTAAGTCGATGAAATCCAATTTTTCCACAGTTTCTTTAACAATCATATAAATTTCATATACACAGGTTGTTTTCAAAGCTGAAGGCATCGAATTGGAGTTGATTGAAGCTGCGAAAAGTGAAATTGCCGGTGCCACCGCCTGGGGTAGAATTGACTTCCATTGCCGAGAGCCCAAGTCAGATCCCATTACATTCACCACGCGGGATTCTCATCTTGTGAGTATACACTTTGTTACATCGAAGAAAACTCTCTTTTTTTTTCTTCGTTTTTAAATAAACTATTTCAAATCAGCAGAGAGATGTGCACATCTAGCGAGAGCTTTTTGTCGCATTTAAACTCTCTGATAAAGCTTTTATGAAATCAAAAAAACGGAAAAATAATCCACAGATATTCTATTTCAATAATCACGATAATATCATTTCACCCAAGGTATATTTTGCCACGTTTATTTACTTTTATCGCACTTGCGAGAAAATATTGGAGGCGATAAAGAAGCAGAACAAAAGCATCGACACACAACGAACACCATGGTCAAGGGATGAAAAAGAAGAAGAAGAAAAAAAAACGGACAGAGGACGCATTGTGTGCAACGTGAGGTATTCAGCAAGCCGGAAGAATCAGGCAAAGTTCCACGAGCACTGACAAAAGGCGCACTGAAGATGTATGGCGGCGCTCGATCAAGGACACAGCACTTTTTTTCTTTTTCTCTTTTTTTATGGTGATATGAGAGACTTTCACGACTGGTGCATGAATACACACGAAACAGCCTTTGGCTGTAAGAGTAATTAACTGAGCAAACTAACATGATTGCACAGTGCACTGGATGGCGACCTGCCCTCGCTGTCTCATGGATACAGTGAATGACCGGAAAACCGCGAAACTGCCGTCACATTAGCCAGTTAGGCGATAGTTTATAACGTCGAAGGAAGACAGTGATAATGGCAACATCAAAAGCTATTTACCTAGCTGCAGGCTTACCCGCGTGTGCCGGTCGGATAATAGAAGAGCTGCAGGCCTTTCATCCCTCGGTCGAATAAATTATCACCTTTTTCGCGTTTGAATCAAGAAAGCGATTTAAGCTCGAATCACAGGCTATAATTGATAATGCATGATAATCGCCCGGCTATGCGAATACCCGCAGGTCCTGACAGCGGATTAACTGCAAAAAATGCCAAATAATGAAGAGAAAAAAAACTCTGGAAGATTGGAGCCATGGTAATTCTGATGCGAAACAAGCGACAAGGGGATTGGCCTGAATTCCTAGGGCTTAGTGGAATTAGGTGATCATAAGAAGTCTAGATAAATATATATATCTGGCTAGCTGTGTAATATATAGATCCTAAAAATCCCCAATTGATATATATTTCAAGTCCCGTATATAACTGAAATTGTGTTTATCCCAAACAATTGATCTGGATTAGTGTTTCTGGATATTGTATTGGAGAGGGAAAATGATTTTTTTGTAAAAGAAAATTGATAAATAGTTGTAGTAATAATGTAGGAATTGGTGATGATGAAATGTTTTAAATGAATATATCAATGTTGTCATATGTGCGCTCCTGAATGATCTGGTCGCGATTGGATCGACGGCGTCAATAAAGAAGGCAGTGTCGACAGTGGGTGCAAGGCGTCTGCACGGCGCTACCGTCACGTTCACCAGCTCAGAATCTCATCTGGTAAGCTCAGTAACCCATTAGCTGAGAGGGAATTAAAGAGGCACGTTCTTTATATGTTTCTTCGGTGAATGAGTAAGCTATGAGCACTTACTCCCTCTATAAATATGGTGTGCTGATTCGCCAGGCCGCCTTCACGCACATTGATATGGCTAAGTCACGCGATAATTAGCTTTTAGAGATGCGTGATTGAGCACTTTTAACCCCCTCTATTATATATCAATATTCACTGATGCGTAGCACAACTACTGAATCGGTCGTGCATCTTTTATTATTTATATATAATATGTTATCACGACTTCGATATATAACATTGTACGATCCATGACCGAATCGTCCGACAACCTGAGATACGTTGCACTCTAGCGAATGGTTAGGATTGTCACAATAATTCTTCAATTATATTTAGCCGCCCATTCACATTTTTTTTATCGCCAGAAAAAACAATCGGATAAATAACTCAAGTTTTTCTCATATATATATTATATATATTTTCGCTACGATGCACTGCACGCTATTACTACTATAGGGAATACATTTCTGCTTTGCTCGTCCATCAAAAACCTCCTCTTCTCTCTAAGGATTCGCGCGTTCATCAGTATAAATCTTTGAAAAGATCTCTTTCTCTACTCTGAACATCATTGGATTTCTCTATCTCAATTTTATTCACTATCTTCCGTCAAGTTTAATATACAATTATCATTTTACAAGATTTTTACTTATCCAATTTTCTTATTATATAATATACTACTACTCTTATTCACCAACTCACGTTTTTTTTGTTATCTTTTCAGAATGTGAGCTATATATTGCAAGCTATAGCAAGTGGTCCAGTCCAATCTTAGACCCAGCACTCAAAATGCATGGAAAGGAAGTAATAATATACAACAACAGCACATATATATGCTTGCATGATGACGCCATATACCCATTAGGGTGGCCCGAAAAAAACCAACTATTTTTGTTTTTTCTGTCTCGTATTAAAAAAAAAAAATCAGTTTATCGTGTTTTAAGAGGCCTCAAAAAAATTCAATCTGATACAAGCAAAAAGGCAAAAAAATTCAATTATCCATATTAGAACATGTGTTGAAAGTACGATTTTTCTTGGGTTCCTAGAGTTTAGCGCTGCACTATAAGTTCATGTGAACAGGTCAAAGATTGCATGTGCAAATTGTCAAACTTTTCCGATAAAAATTTCAAAATCCTGTGAACAGGTCAAAGATTGCATGTGCAAATTGTCAAACTTTTCCGATAAAAATTTCAAAATCCTGTATATGGAACCTGGGAAACCAATATGTTCACAGACTAGGAGTCGAATCTGCGACCACTTTTAAAGGTCACTTACGAATTTTTAAATCTGCAAAAA
>MVJL01009047.1:0-14238 GCA_002156465.1 Macrocentrus cingulum | reverse complement strand
GAATAATTTATTGAAAATAAGAACACTTTTATCGCAAATCTTTAATTAAAATCAAAGGGTGTTTCAACTGCAACCTGCTGAGTATCAATTTGAACAGAGAAAAAGCCAAAAGTTTTTTATGGATAAAAATCTAACCGATCATTGTATTTTAATTTTGATAAATTTTCATTCAAAAGTTTTTTATGGATAAAAATCTAACCGATCATTGTATTTTAATTTTGATAAATTTTCATAGGAGGATATAGTGTTAGAAACAATTCTGCCAAAACTGACGGCTTAATAATTCATACTTTCAACACAATAAATTCTAATGATTTTAGTGTTTCAACTGCGGCCAGTCTCCCCTAATCTTTTTATGGTAAGACATGTAATCTTTTTACTTCGCTCTAATTATTAATTCTTCATACAATAATCCTATAATAACGATAAATTATATAATAAAGATTCAAGTCGAAAATTCTCTATTTTAAGAGTGAAAATATTGCAACAGCTTGTAAATGACTTTGATAAAAGTGGACATTCCAATAGCCAAACATTCCTAACGCAAGTTATTCGTAATACTCAAAGAATTCCACAAGGCTTCCATGGCAACACTGAGGAACGTTGTCATTGATTACGTGCAATGTTTACTTCAACTTAAACAATTTTATCTCGTGATGGATTTTTTTTTGTTCAAGAAGCAATGAAGAACGGCTTTGGCACTATCGCGGTCACGAATGTTTCTGGATAGATACGGCGCAGCAGGCCAACTGACGAACGAGACTCGGGGACAAGGTAAACAGAGTAGGTAGAGAGTTATACACGTTACCGCAGCTTGGAGATTATCGTGCTCGCGCCTTTGCGGCGTGTTGGCGGAGGCGTGAAAACGAGGACGACATATGCTGAGTCAGACATCAGAGGCCAACTCATATTGTAGTTACTGAATGTACATTTCTCTGTGTCTGGTCACTGTCACAGAAATGAAATTCATGTAATTGGATCTCGCGAAATGGAGAAAAGTGTCAGAGTAGCTTGCTGAAACGTTGAAGTATACTGTCATCTGGCGGCATTGCTGCTGGTCTAGCGATGGCTTTGACAGTTCACTTTGGGTCTGATATGTTTTCTGTTTCTGTGTTCACATTAGTATTACACTTTGAAACTTTGTCAGATGGATAACCCCGAATTAATGTTTGATATTGCTCGCATTAGTTGAATAACTTATCTATAGCTTTGAGTTGAATTCAGTTTTTTTTTTCTTCAACCGACTTTTTGTACGTGATTTAATTTCCCCAAGATGCTCGGGTTGGTTAATCTACTTCTTGTTTGTTTTTTTTTTTTTTCTCATTTTTTTTTCTGCTTGGCTCGATTTCTTTATCTGCTTTTATAATCAGCCGCTCGCAATGACAGAAACGGAAATCGAAATAGCTCTCTCAATAGCTGAGTTTTCTAGGGAGAATTTAATCGCGTCGAGAGGGTATTTGTTATATATATGTATTGTCTTGAGAAAAAAAATTATGCGGAATTGAAAAAAAAATTACCCATCTTATTTTTTTAATTAATCAAGAGACTCGGTATAGAGTTTTGCTTCAAGCACACACGCCTAAGTTTACGTTAAAAAAGGCGCGAGACTCCCGAGTATCTTTACAGTATAGATATATGCTTTTCAAATGTTTTTATATTTCGTAATTAATTAAGTATTAAAAAAATACGCCAAGCACGATTTTCGTTAAATTTCTAAAAAAAATCATGTCATGAAAAAATTGAAATTTCACGTCTATAACACCATATGATATAAGGAATTGTATAACTATTTTTATAAATTTTTATTTTTTTCGATGAGCTTTAAGTATTTATTCGATTTTTAAAACTTTGGTTTTTAAAAAATCATTATTATATCAAGCCCCCATTTGGGCAGGATTTGTTGAACTATATTTTTGTGATTTTAATTATTAATGTGAATTTTTTGATAATTTTTGTTTATAACGTTATTGTCGCAAAAAAAGAACCCTGAATGAATATTCGGGATCAGTGGGTCAAATTTACAGTTTGGTATACCGTAAATCATCTCGATGTAGGTATAATGCTCCGATTACGGAAAAGCTTTGCGGGTCAACACTCACCGCTCCGGAAAATATAGGGCTCTTTTTTGATGTGCATATACTTTGACGCTAAAATATTGGTTTAAAAATATTATTTTTATGGTTTTCGTCTAAAAGCAATTTATTCGGACTCAGTTAGGCTCAAAACATTTCCTACTCAACAAGACGCTGAAAGAAAAACTACACCAGCACTACTATTATACTTTCAAGTGAAAAAAAAAACTATTTTATCATCAGTTTTATAACGGTAATCTAGTCACCTATCAAATACATAATTTAAGTTTTTACGTGCTGAGCACTTAACGTTTTTATAAATTATTAAAACAATTTTTAAAGACATCCGAATGCACAAGTATTGCTGACAATGCATTCCGGATGCCTCCAAGGCCAAAAGCCTTGGTTTTCCAAAATTGCTAATCAAGCAAACTCGTGGCGTTTGATATAGGAGTATTTTACCTTCTTCCACATAAAAATTGCCAACTAAAAAGTTAATAAATAGCCGGGTTTTTGCATTTCCGGCAGCCATTTCTTGTGGTTCATTCATTCGAGTAAAGTTCTAAATTATTTTATTATTTGTATAATTATATTTCGGTCTGTATTATTATTTTTGTTCATTTTTATTGTAATCGGTTTATTTTCCATGTTAAAAATATTAAATTAAACTAGAAATTATTTTTTATAAATCTAAATACTTATTATTATTAACTCAAAAATCATCATTTAAACAATTTCATCAACAGCTCAATATCCCGGGAGTCAATTGACCTGTCAAAAATCGAGAAACTTAATTGTACGCGACTGTGCTCACTGAGACAGCATGTAACAATAATTTTATTTTGAACGTTTTTACACGGGAACCTACAATAAAATCTTAATGATAATTCGTGATCGGTAAGGTTTATTGACACTCGTAAAAAGCCATCTTTGAAATAATTTTTTTTTATAAATGTCATAAAAGTAGCAATAGATATCAATTTAGGTTTTTTATCGCAAGTTGAAGGGTTTTTTTTTGTCTTTGTATGCAGTTGGTGCGACTTGGAATAGAGGTCAATTTTCAAAAATCATTTAGTTTCATTAAGAAGTTACGATGGCTATCCCAAAATGAGAGAAATTCAAAACGTTGTATCTCCGATATTAAATCAGTCAGAGGCCCGATTTTGATTTCATTAGATTCAAGTGCCCTATGGGCTATCCAAAAGTGGTATTATAAAAACTTTTTTGTTAATTCGTTGATTAGAAAATCAATTTTCAAAAATCGAAAAATCAAAAAACTTCCAGTAAAACAAAAAACTAACCATTTATTGCTCTGTCTTTTCTGCAGCTAGATTTCAAGTTTTATTCAATTTGTCCACTTCGTTTACGAGAAATTGGGAATTCAAATAATAGCTCTTTATACATATGCTCTTATGGCGATAGCGGCGTATAATCGCAAGTTCAAGTCACATTTTCTCATAAACCAGGTGGTGAAATGATTTAAAATTTAAACCATACATGCTCGATCATAAGACCATTAATTGACAAAAATTTCAAATCCATGGAACTTTTTTCATGTCGTCATCGAAACTCCTTAAGTGATATTTTTTTTCCTATGTTTTTTTGTCACAGTTTTGTTTTTAACTGTCTGAGAGGAGCTGTTTTAGCTGGACTCACATTTCACATGAGTAACAACCCCGTAACCCAACTCCAGCCGAGAAAACTCTTAGAGAGTTCATTTTTCTTCATTATATTCCGCTGGCATTATCGAAAGTAATGACCGCTATACCTTACAGATTCAAGGTCTGTTGTATTACCGTGTTTTAATATCAGATTATATAAAATTCGGAATATTAATGTCATCAATAATGATGAACTTTTAATTGCATATGAGGCTACGTATATTACGGACCATTAATAATATTCACATAACTTAACGTATATCGAAGATGACTTTTAAACCGTTTAGTTGAGGTAAAATTGTTGTCTGTATTCTTGTTAAAAATTTTCATAAGAGATTTTAACAACAGGGTTAACTTGTTCTCTTAAATCGAAACAATGAGAGTCAACTGTTTCTGGATTATGAATAAATACAAAGCCTAAAAATTGCGAATGTTAATAGAGGTGGAATGGAAAAAAAAAATTTTTGTAGGGATTACAAAATTCATTATCTAATTTTACGTTGAAATTTGAGAAACAAAATTTGTAAATACCGCAAAACTTTTGTAGATTTAGCAAATGGTGTCTATTATTAATATCATTTTTATCGTTCAAAATATATTTTGCAAATTAGCAATAGTGGAATTAGCAAATATTTTTTCCTCTCTCTACTAATTTTTTTTCTGCTATATCCCAACCATCGAATAAATTTGCTATGAATGTAAATTATTTGTCATTTTAACAAAAAAATTTGCAATTCTTGGAAAACAAATTTTTTTCCCGTTCAAGTTATAGTTTCATTACTGGTGGAGTTTATTAAAATTCATGAGCAACCGTTAACCGTCGACATGCATATTATACTGTGACTTTGCTGAAATTCTTTATTTCATAAATTCAGGAAGACTCGGCATAGTGAAAGAAACGAAAAAAAATTTATTCGAGTTTTTTGACAACTTGAAAAAAATAAATAAATAAAAATTCGTGAGTAATCTCTGAAAAATTCTTTATCGAGCTGATTTTTCGAAAGAGCTTTAAAAACACGATAAACTGTGATGAGAAATAAAACAACACAATTAATCTGTTTTTGTTGAGCTACTCTAGTGGTCACAGTGGTATATAGGACTTTGGAAAGAGGGTGAAGACGTCGTGGTAAATTATACGTTCTTATTGAGTCTGCAAACAGGCACTCTCTTAAATCAAAACAGTGAGAATCAACTGTTTCTGCTGTGAGACGTCACTATTTTTGTAGTTGAAAATCACTATTTAAATCAGTACTACTGGATTAATCATCAAAACAGTAAAGCTCACTGCGAAAAATAGTGAAAGATGTTCTACACTGTTTTGTCTAATGAAATTCATTGTTTTCGCAGATGAAATTCACTGTTTTATTCGGCGACATGTAAAATTTGGTCCTGGGATTTATCACAAGATTACTTGAAATTTCGATTTTTGACAAAATGGCGGCACTTCAAAAAAAATCCTATTAACGACAAAAATCTGCCGGTAAAAGTGCTATAAAAATCACAATATATGTTTCGAAACTGAAATTCTTTCGATCAATCCCAGGCCACACTAATCTACTAAAAGAATTATTTTCGTTTTTTGCTTTCCGATAAGCCAATCAGGCGAAATCGTGGTTTAGTTACCGCAGAATGCGATTTTTTTTGAGTACGCTTAGGAGATCGTCTACAAGGGCGTATTAACTTAAGATTTTTTTCAAATCTGTAGTGTAAGTATATTAGTGATGTTAAAAGTTGTCACAATAAACACCGATATTCACTGTTTCAATTGAAATAAGAAACCTGTCCAGAAAAAATTTGTAAAAAAACGTCTTTTTTCGTCGTCGCAACTGGATATAACCCCTGAAACAGTAGACGGTGCGAATATACGTATATAGAACTGAGTAATCAGAGTGAACATCAACTGTTTTAATCAGTCAAATGAAGAGCCACTGGATAAAACTGTTTCGATTTAAGAGAGGGGTGAATCAACATCTTAAGATAAAATTCTATAAAAGTAAAATTGGCAATAAAATTTTCTTTAACAAACGTAAATTAAAGTCTTTTACCTTTCCATTAGTTTTCGAGAAAATTTTGTGTTTTTAGAATTTTTTTTCTTCAAAATATCTAGTCAATATGGCAAAAAAAATATTTCACATTTTTTACAAAGAATCCATTTTTCTATCATTTGACTCGAATAACATTTTTTATTATCTCGCTCATTATTTATCTCGAGTTATCGAAACATGAACGAAAAACAAATTCCCTTTTTGGCATTAGTTGGATATTTCAAGATGTCCAATCCATCTAACCAGCTAGTCGTAATTTACCAAAAAAAAAATTCCAATAAAAATTTTTTTTTTTTTTCGTTTCAAGGCACAAAATTTTCAAGATTAAAAAAATTCCGTAATAATGACTAATTATTGCACAAAAAAAAAAAACATATTCCCATCTATATCCCATTCTCTTGGGTTGAATTTTATTTAGATATATTGTAATCGAAATATTTCCATACATTTTGATATTTTTATTTGCTTTAAGTTGAAATTTCCATAATATCGAAAATCAAAACGTTAAATCACGTAAAAAATCTACAAATATATAATTAGACGAGAATTCCATAGAGATTTGTGTCATCACTTTTTGAATTATAAATTCACATATTTTCTAGCTACCCCAGAGACTTGTATAACGGTTTCACCTCACTTAAACTAATTTCTCTTCTCGTTGTTTCATCAGTTAATTAATTCAATCTGGAACTTTTGTACGAAAAATATGCTAGCATAATTAAATTATGCTAGCTTTTTTCAAAAGCACGCATAACGTGTTAGACATCTTGTTTTCTTCCTCACATATTCCAACCCACAAAATTTAATTCTCTACAATATTTTAATTGTAAAACCCAGTACAATATATACATATAATTACTACATCAAATTCACTTCTATTATATCTAAAAAATAGATGAAAAAAAAAATATTAATAAAAACAAGCCACACAACTCGACGTCAACACGAGGCTTTAGAAAAGTTGAGATAAATGTAGAGGAGCTTTGCGCAGAAAAAAAAAAAATTGTGAAAACAAAAACTTTTGGTTGACAGAGGATTTTTTTTGTGACGAAATATAAATCACCCTTCGCTTTTATATGTATTCAAAGGTGGGACTAAATGATGGGAGGTGAGTGGCGCACTGCCGCGTGATATATAGGACGAAAAAAATAAGTGTATCCAGTTGGGGAGCAGAAAAAAAAAATAAATAAAAGATGAAGGAAAGAGAGAGGATTAAAAAAGATGCGAAGAAAAAAAATTGTGGTTAGTTGAATGGTGCAAATACCGAGGAATATATATGTATATGTATAGAATAAGCAGGACACTGGTGCATTAGTATAATTAACGCTATGGAGCGTGAAAAAGCTTTTTTGTCCAACGCACATTCGAACAGAACAATATATTTATTTCTCACCTGGTTTCTTCTATTATATGGCCCAGATCTATTGGTGACTTTTGCCTCAATTCTACATATGCATAAATTGCATACCTAATACGGTAAAATAATCCAGATTCATTTTCTGAAAGTTATTTTTAGTAGATTTCTTAGAAATCTAACTTTTGCAGCTGTCCTCATGGCGTGACTTTTGAAAAATTTTGGTATTTAGTCAAAAAGTTTATAAATGTTTGTATTTACATATATATCCTAATGAAACTTAGCACACTTATTCTATGGACCAATACCAAGCTTGAGTTCGAAGATGAGCCAAATCGGTCGATTAGTTTAGAAATGGCAGCAAATTAAAATTTTTGAGAAATGAAAAAAATCCGATTTTTGATGATTTCGTATAAGATCCGCATTCGATTTTTTTTAGAAAAAAATTTTCTAAAGATACAATCATAAAGAAAAGAAAGACAATAAATAATAAGAAATCTACTCCCATTTCGGCTGCTGAATGGCATTTTTTTTAATTTAAACTTTATTCTTATTTATTAAAACAAAAGAGAAAACAGTTTCGTTTTTTTTTCTGATGAAAAGAACCGTGTCGACTTTGTCGATTGACAGACCCACAAATACAAAGTCACAAAGACATCAACAGTTTTTTTTTTTGCTCTCTGCGATTAGTCTGACATCTGACGTGCGTCCCGTATAATCGATTGTAACTGGATCCCGCTCGACCGTTCGGCGTTCGACACGTCACCCAAATAAGCTTCAAATTCATGAAACAGCGAATTGTTTACTTTTTCTGCTGACACAAGAAGTTTTACAGGTAATTTTTTGTTCCATTTTTTTTTTAGTTTCTAAAATACGTCATTACATTTATTCAAATTTCGTCTACTATCATTTTTTATTCATCTTTTTTTAACCTTAAAATTTTTTTTCTTTGCAGACGGCCTTGATGGTTTTTTTACGTTTTGCGCAGGTTTTTTTTCGGTTATTTTTCGATGAGTTGTGAATTTTCACAGTCGTCTAGATTAATAAATATGTATCAAATGTTTAAAAAAGTGTTTTATCGATTTTATCGTATTAAAAAATTTAGGGTTTTGCGGCTTTTATTTTTTTTTTTACGATTTGAAGCCGTAAAGAATAATGTCACTGTTTTATTTTCTTGGTGGTATGATTGGTCTATTCGACGACAGAGGTCACTGGTGAGCTTCCGCAAAGCCACAATGTGTCGAATAAGCCAAACTTCACGTTTGACCGACTATAGACTAGTGTATTGTTGGTCATATTACGTTGAAAAGTCTCTTGGGACTATTTATATACATCTCGAACGGTTGACCGCTTATACCGATCGATAACGCTTACATCAGAGTTTCACCCTCACCGACTTGGCGCCCATTTCATCTAATCTCTTGCTGCCTGTCTTTTCAGTTGTTTATTCACTTTATTTTATTCGCTCAAGAACACAGGGGAGAAAAATAAGGGTGAAAGGCCGTTAGGGAGCGACGGTTTTTCGATTTGCTTGGAAATGTGCGGCATGAATGGCAAAAGAATTACCCAACTATTGTCGTTCGCTTTAAATTTAACGCAGACTTACAAGTACAATACTATCCTGCATATTATATACTTTTACATTTTACAATCAATGATGCAGGAAATCATCCTGTAATATTTTAATTAATAACAGTCTTTTTTTATTATTTTTCAAGAAAAAATTGCTTTTTTCGGGTTTTGTAATTCTGTGCCCGATGAAAATAAATTTTAATTTAAATTAAACATAAAATAATACCGACCGTGGACTATCATGGGCCTTTTATCGATAATCGATACATAGTAGTCGCCGAGAGATGCGCGCGCATCCGACCGTTATGATTTATTTTTATTCAAATTTTGAAAATGTTTTTTTCCTGATGTAATTTTGGTTACATTGGACCCATTTATATTGTCTATTACTGTAGTTAAAGTGATTTTTCATTGATTCAACGGAAAAAAATATTTGATTATTTTTTTCTTGAATTTTGGATTTTATTATTTTTATCGTAGTGAAAATGAATTATTTTAGTTGATAGATCTATTGATATATAGTGTCGTTTTCGTATATTAATATCAACATTTTGCCGACAGCTTTATTCACATGTATCGGTTTGACTGTCAATAAATTCAGTTTCATCCGATTTCATTAGGGTAAAAGGTAATTGTAATTCTTCTCGCAGCTCCAATATAGCTCGAATAGCTTCATTTATTCTCTATACTATTTCCACGAGAGCCTCTGCTCAAGTATTGAGATTTTGATTGGACTATTTACCAAGATAATCCATAGATATATTCAGAATAATACTAAAGAATTATTAAAATTCATAAAAGATCATTTTTCAACTTAAATCATATGATAGCTAAATTGAAAAATTATCGTCTAAAACATAAAAATAAAATTTTTATGAAATAAAATTGAAAAATAAACACGGTCTATTAAATAAAACTAACTTGATTACACGCTATAAAATAAAATTTATTCATTAAATTCCGTTTTAAAAAATTCTTTCACCAAAAAAAATTTTTTTTAATTCATTTATAAATTTTTTTTACAAGTAAAATCGATTAAAAAAAATTTTTAAACTCATGCAATCGTAAAAAAGAATTTTTTAATCAAGTTTTCAACTGTTTAAAAATTATAAAACAAGTTTTTTCAAATTTACATTTAATAATTTACGAGTTTTGCTATGAAAAAAAAATTTTTTTTCTTGGATTTTCAAATTTCCTGCCTATTTTTAATGAATGTAGCAACATTGCAGTGTAAAATACCCTTTTGCACTATCCTGAAAGTGTGACTAAATACATAAAGTGCGATTTTCTGACGAGAAATAGCAGCCACTGGTAATTCGCTCGAGTTCTAACGTGAGATTCCAGTTCACGTTGGGTAAATACGGAAATGAACGTCCTCCGGGACTGAAGTGCAGCACGAAAACGTGAAATAAAGCAGTGTATTGGAAAAAGTGGCGCAGAATAAAAGGTATAGCCGATTGAATTGTTCATTCACTAGCTCTTTCTCTCCAGTGGGCACCATAGAAAGCGCAAAAAATGAAGCTCTCGAGGTTATGTGCCTGATGGCAGTTCTTCCATTAGTGCCTTTCATTTACACAAATGCTATATAATCGGCTTACATATTCAGCTCGTTAAAAGTGCTGAATTATGTGGATTTGACACGTACATAAAGTGCAGACAAAGGTGCAAGCGATTTATTTTCCAGAGCTTTAGATCTTGCAAAAAGTTCTCTCTTGTCATGGAATAATAGTCTAGAGCGTCATAAGATGCTTCTCCCTACAAACGATGGAATAATTGCGGCAAGCGATGAGATGGAAAATGCATCGACTTGGTCTAAAAAGAAAGATGACCTCGGAAAATTGTTTGAGGGACTAAATAAAAGGCACTGACTACTGAAAGACGCTTTTGTTGAATTGCAGTGACTTGAAAAGGAAATTGAAATGGTCGTAACATGGCTGAATATGATCGTCAATTGCGAATTTCTTTGCAGTGAGTGCGCGCACAATTGAAAAGCCAAGTGAAACGTGCCTCTCTAAAACTGAAACAGTGAGAAATTTACTGTTTTATCCAGTGGTTCTTAATTTGACTGATTAAAACAGTTGATGTTCACTGATTACTCAGTTCTATATACGTATATTCGCACCGTCTACTGTTTCAGGGGTTATATCCAGTTGCGACGACGAAAAAAGACGTTTTTTTACAAATTTTTTCTGGACAGGTTTCTTATTTCAATTGAAACAGTGAATATCGGTGTTTATTGTGACAACTTTTAACATCACTAATATACACTACAGATTTGAAAAAAATCTTAAGTTAATATGCCCTTGTAGACGATCTCCTGAGCGTACTCAAAAAAAATCGCATTCTGCGGTAACTAAACCACGATTTTGCCTGATTGGCTTATCGGAAAGCAAAAAACGAAAATAATTCTTTTAGTAGATTAGTGTGGCCTGGGATTGATCGAAAGAATTTCAGTTTCGAAACATATATTGTGATTTTTATAGCACTTTTACCGGCAGATTTTTGTCGTTAATAGGATTTTTTTTTGAAGTGCCGCCATTTTGTCAAAAATCGAAATTGTAAGTAATCTTGTAATAAATCCAAGGACCAAATTTTACATGTCGCTGAATAAAACAGTGAATTTCATCAGCGAAAACAATGAATTTCATTAGATAAAACAGTGTAGAACATCTTTCACTATTTTGCGCAGTGAGCTTTACTGTTTTAATGATTAATCCAGTAGTACTGATTTAAATAGTGATTTTTAACTGCAAAAATAGTGACGTTCCACAGCAAAAACAGTTGATTCTCACTGTTTTGATTTACGAGAGTGCCTTTTTGCGGACTCAATAAGAACGTATAATTTACTACGACGTCTTCACCCTCTTTCCAAAGTCCTATATACCACTGTGACCACTAGAGTAGCTCAACAAAAACAGATTAATTGTGTTGTTTTATTTCTCATCACAGTTTATCGTGTTTTTAAAGCTCTTTCGAAAAATCAGCTCGATAAAGAATTTTTCAGAGATTACTCACGAATTTTTATTTATTTATTTTTTTCAAGTTGTCAAAAAACTCGAATAAATTTTTTTTCGTTTCTTTCACTATGCCGAGTCTTCCTGAATTTATGAAATAAAGAATTTCAGCAAAGTCACAGTATAATATGCATGTCGACGGTTAACGGTTGCTCATGAATTTTAATAAACTCCACCAGTAATGAAACTATAACTTGAACGGGAAAAAAATTTTTTTCCAAGAATTGCAAATTTTTTTGTCAAAATGACAAATAATTTACATTCATAGCAAATTTATTCGATGGTTGGGATATAGCAGAAAAAAATTTAGTAGAGAGAGCAAAAAATATTTTCTAATTCCACTATTGCTAATTCACACAATATATTTTGAACGATAAAAATGATATTTATAATATACCCCGTTTGCTAAACCTACAAAAGTTTTGCAGTATTTGCAAATATAATATAAATGTAATCACAACAAAAAATTTTATTTTCGATTTCAGCTTTCATTGATGTACGCAATTTTTAGACTTTGTATTCATTCATTTAAAACAATTCACCATAGCAGAAAACACAATTTTTTATTCGAATTTTTACAACTAAAAAATTTTTATATTACAAAGCTATATAATAGGTAGCGGGCGGAAAAAATGAAATTCCTCCAATATATAATATTAAAAAAATGGGGCATTTGTGGGTATATCCACGCTTTGTATAGGTTTTTACGCGGCCTCTTTTTTCGTCTCTCTCATATACGTTGTCTGCTATATATCCAATATATAATAATAAAAAAAATTTTTCATTTGAAAATTAACAAGAAATGATACTAATACTGTCACGTCAAAATAGAAATTCATAAATTATGGTATTTATTTACTGAGATTCAAGATAGAATTTTTAATATTTGTTGGATCCGAAAAATAAATTTAAATCGTTTGCTTCATTAAAAAAAAGGATTTTTTAGATTAAATCACACATAATCGATAATGCTTGAAAATGTCATTGAAATGGTCTAAAAAATTTCGAATTCAAAAAATATTTGCCTAATATGCTCTGAAAATTATTTAAAAAAATTAAAAATGTCCGTATTATTGTAAAAATGAAAAATCCTCTATATTCAAAATCCCTATAGCAGATGATAATGTGACATACATCCTGAAAACAGGATAAACTGAAATATTTTGATATGAGAGGCGATTTTTTTGTCGATTTTTCATGCGGCCACTCTATACTGTCCAGCATCTAACCTCTTCGGTCTGACGTTATACTCGTTTCACTTGAATTCCAAATTCCCAGCGGCGCTCAGGCAGTCGGCATGGATGCAATTAGCCAAATAGAAGCGTTGAGCACCCGGTAATCAGGCTGAGAAGTGTTGGTTTATGTAGAACTTCAGTTATAGCCATTAGCCATCTGCGCTGATGCCGTGTGTCGACCAGCAGTTCAAGTCAATGTGCGATCAGGCGCTGTAGAGCGCTCCTACTCTTCGATTGCTATTTCCAAGTCATTGATATTTATAAAGGCTGATCTAGTACGCGCTCAGACAACAAGATTCGCGTGAGATATAAATTCACGCCTCTATATCGATCCTCTTTGCCAACTTCTTCGACTCATCCCTTTTTCCGATTTTTTTTTTTACTATTTTTTTTTGCTTCTGGCTCTTCTACTACTCGAGAACCCGCGACTGTGCAAACTCCGCAGGCGTTGGCTTAAAAAGGAGAAAAAAAGCCACGCGTCCAACGTGACGAATTGCTTTCTACTGCGGAAACGTGTCATCATCGACTCTCTGCACTTTTGATGACAGGTAAACCTCGCTCCTGACGATTTTTCAGTGCTTGTAGAATCAATTTTTTTTTCTCCCTGTCTTTTTTGTTCTTTGTATATAGCGATTGGGGGGGATTATAAAAAAGATAAAATGCGGTCAAATGTGTGTCAGATATGAGGATATTTTGATTGAACTTGTACCGAATGTAGGAGAAAAATGCAGTTGAAAAACAATTCAATCAACTAAAATTTGATTGAAACGATGAAATTTTTATTGCCCCGGTCATAAAAAACGATGTAATTAATGCAATTTTATTAAGCACTGCATTCCAACAAGAGTTTATAGTTTACCCAACTGTTTTTTTCTACTTTGTTCGAACTTTTATTATTTTTTTTCAGAAAGCACAGAGAAGTTGGATTTTTTTTTTGGGAGGGCAGGGAAAATTTTTCGATAATTTTAGAGAATATACATCCTAATGAAACTTAGCATACTTATTCTATGGACCAATACCAAGGTTGAAGATGAGCCAAATCGGTCCATTAGTTTAGCAATAGCAGCAAATTAAAACTTTTGAGAAATGGAAAAAAATCCGATTTTTGATGATTTTGTATAAGATAACTTTTGAACGCGATAACTTATCAAATATTCGATGATTTCATATGAAAGCTAATTAAATAAGCTTCAATTTTCATATCTATATGTTTTTCTAGTCTAAATTAATATCAATCTAAACAATCTAAATTCGTTTTTTTTTTTTTTTTTTTTTTTTTTTTTTT
>MVJL01009045.1:0-20106 GCA_002156465.1 Macrocentrus cingulum | reverse complement strand
CCCAAAAAAAACACTAAATAAAATTAATACAATATAAAAACATAAAAAAACGAGTGACTTATTTATTTAAAGCAATTTTTTTAATGAAAAATCATTCCCATGAATTTTTGATTTTTTTTTTTATTCATCACTCCTCTCTTTTCCTGATGCCCTTTTCAAATATATAGTTACATGCAAATTGTCGAATGGAATGGGCAGAAGAAATCCGTGTAACCATCAATTACTTTTTATTTCATCAAAAGTCTCTGCAGCATATGCAGATTAATCACAATAATATTCAACTTACGAATTACCAATTGCAAATAAGTGGGTATACGCGTGTACATTAAATATTTATTTTTCTTTTTATATTCACGTCCGAATTACATCAGAAGTCAAAATTATAAATATTATTTATAGGCAAAATATTCGAAAATTGAGTGAGTGAAATTTAAAATTTTCATGAAATATTTTCTTTGATCAGAATTTTTTAGTTCTAATAAGCCGCAATCGTTTATCATGCATAAATATAATTAATAGCATTATAAGTATACCAGAGGCTCTTAATAAAGAAAAGAGCATATAACAATAGATCTCAAAAGCGTTATAATTTTATTAAATTTCACTAAAATCTTTTTTTTAACACTGGTTTTTTTCTCTTTCTTCCCCTCTCATAAATACAAGAGCACTTTTTTAAGACGGCACGTGGTTATTAATATTATTTATACTCTATTTCAAGTACATATATTTATATATACTTATTTTATTTAATTTTTATGTAAGAAAACTCTAATTTTTGGCATTTTGTGTTGTCCTCTTTAGATTGTCTGAATATATGTGACCGTGTATGTAGACAACATAAAAACTTTACAGCAGGTAATTCATAAAAAAAAAAAGTGTGCGGCTCAAAACAGAGAAAAAATTAATATAACAACTAAAAAAATTTCTAAACTTCTTGTTTTTTCCTCGAATCTATAATTTACATTTGTAATACTGACATCAACTCCACATCGTGTTATATCGCCCAAGAAAAATAATCAACAACAAACTACCAATTATGACTAAAATTTCTGGCAGTTTGGAAAAACTTATTCATACCGAATAAGCGCAAAACTCGTTTTTTTTTTCTTTCTTAAAATTGAAAAGGAAAAAAAATTATTTCCCTCTAAATTTTTCATATTTTAATTGCACACAATTATCCTAAATATATCTTTATATTATATTATATTATATTATATTATATTATATTATATTATTATTAGCATTGATATCACATATTGAAGAGCTCCTAATATATAATATTTTATATATATATATTCAAAATTATCAAACAATATATAACTTGCAATTAATGCAATATTTCACAATTTTTATAGCTTGGAAGCTTAAATTGACGGTAGGAGGAATACTTTTTCGCACATCATGACACCCATTAAGTGCTTACACATACATATTTCACTATATATCGTTATTTATCTGAAACTCTCAGCGCACATCTCCATCATTATATTATACAAAACATATATCATATATATCACTTTTATATATGGTCATATATATCATTACAGGAGGAGAGACAATTGGCTCTTGCAAATATCAGGGAAACAATGAGATATACACAATATTGACAAGAAGAATTTTTTTTGTAGCAAAAAAATGCTCGATAAGTAATAAGGTATATCTTGGAAAAAATTTTAATTCGCATTGTTTTCAGATTTAACACATATGCTCGTATATAAGTATATTATATGGTATTTTCTCGAAGCACTTTAAAAGTATACAACAAATATATTTATTTATTTGGCATATACTAGATGTCAATTAATTACGTAAACTTTCATCGTTAGTATTATACATGTATATTAGATATATTAAATCTTGAGCTGGTGCACGAGACGCGGATTTACTTCGCTGTATTCAAGCATTTTGTAATTTTGTAATTTTGTAATTTTATGATTTTAACAATCTTAACAAGCATATATTATTAAATAAATGAATTAAATAAATAAATAAAAGGAAATAATTTATTTTTCGTTTGAGATGTGGAGATGAAAAATAAATTATAATCAATGGTTAAATTATATGATAGCGGTAGTTTTTATAGAATAAGCTTGACATAAAAAAATTTTAACTCACTGTGCACCTTGACACGTTTGCACTGATTGAAAGCCGTGGAAGAACTGACTAACGTAGCCCAAGCATTGAAAGTATTGACAGATGAAATTTTTTAAAAATGAAAATTAAAAATTAAAGAAAAACAAAAAAAAATAAAAATAAAAAATTGATTTACATCGTGCTTTGGAGACTTTAAATTGTTTAAATATATCTTGTTAGAATGATATAATAATGAAATATAAAAATTTCAATGCCTTGAAAATAAGTAATTAACAGCAGTTATTTTATGTTTATATGTACATCAAAGCGCAGATTATTAAACTCTGTACTTTTCTATATTTCTGTCACTAATTTTTTTTTTTTTTTTTACATATTTTTTGTATTCATTGCCATACACTTTATAAAATTAATTGACTAATTTGTTATCATTAAATTTGCGAATAATTTTTTCGTAATTGTCTACAGGCACCGCGTGTCGTGTGTTATTTAATAAAAGGCAATTTATCCCGACCTCATTGAGTTGTCAATGCACTTTTAAAAACAACTAACATGATAAACACAACAATAAAAATTACTAAACCTATTGGTTGGCATTGATAACAGAAATCGTTTTTTTTTTTTTTTTCTACATAAATATATGTAATTCCCCAGTTTGTGCTGCAGATTGCTTTCTACCGGTATTGCTATCAAGTATACTATAAGACCCCGGCCCCATGTAAATTCTTACCTCGATATTATAAATGAGAAATCAAAAGTAACAAGAGAAAAAAAAATTTTTTCTACCGAAAAAGTCGTTGTATGGATTACAAGGACGTCTCCATATTTAAATTCACTCGTCGAGCCGGACCAAAATCAGTCCGTTCGTCGGTAAAACTTCTTCTGAGTAAAATTTTATCCGAACGACTAGCAACTGGTCGTCTTTCAGTGAGCGAACGCATTAAACGATGGGGCGTCGCAGTAATTGCAGATGGAGAGGATGAATTTGAGCTTTGCGGTGACGCAGCAGAATAAAACTGCAAACACTCTGGCTCTATACTTAAAGTTCTGTGATGCTTAAAGCGTTTGCTTCTGCCGCGTTTGGAGACAGATGAGGCATTATTGTTGGTCGAGTAGGGTTCTGCAAGGGCAGACAATGATTGGCCAAGTCTCGTAAAAACTGGAAGATCAGATTCAGGACATTCGTCATGATGAGGAAGCTTAACATGTCGCTCTGGATTCCTTGAGTAAGGATCATTTGGCCGAAAAATTTCGTGTATCGGACTCGCAAAAATGAGAGTTCTGAAAGAAAATTTATTACTCATGAAGCGAAGAATTTTGTTTATTCTAAATTGAGATGAAAAAAAATTTTTTTTTTTTTGTATCAAGGATTAAAAATATTATAAAATATTTCTTGTTAATTTTTCAAATATAAGCTCTCTTGATATTAAGAAATTGAGTAAATTAATTATAAATAAATGAATAAAACTCACCGATGTGCGTTAAATTCTGGTTTAGTGTCATCAAAAGCAGCAGATTGTCGTCGTTTAGAATTTTCCGTTCGCCAAATCAACGATTCCGAGTGATTGCCAACAATTTGATTTACCGCACGATTGCTAGCAGCAAAATTCTTGAATTCATCAGTCGTGACCAAAGTATACCTTCGCCTATTTGGCTTCAATATTGACTTGAGACAAAGATGCGTCTTGGATGATGAAATATCCGACTGAGAAACTATCACATCATTTATCGGTCGTGATTCAACACATGACTTGATACTATTTTCACCGGAAATTTTTCTCTTGGGAATGGCTCCCTTGTTCCCAAGAGGTCTCACTGAATTTCCCAAATTTATCGGCTCCTCATGTTCAATAATATTTTCCAGACTTTGCCCATTTAGCCGGAGAAATTGCATACTCAAACCACAAGTTAAATCGTCAGAATTTGTCCTCAAATTCGGTTCAGAAATGTCTCGAGTGATGACAGAGGACACGGAACGACTGCTGGAAGTACTGCAGACAATACAGGAATTTATTTCAGGGTTGGATTGGCCTCGCAAGAGACGACAATCATTCGAATGCGACTCGGTCGTGAGTGTAGAGCGATGACAGGAGCAATTGCAGATCTCGTCGGGCTGGATTTCAACAACTGCCAAGAGGCTCTCGGAGTGATTTGCTAATTCGTCGTGAGTCGCTTGGGAGTGGCGTGCAGCCGCTGTTTCGTACAGCAGTGCCTCGGAATAACTTGGAACCATCATTCCACTGTCGACTTGATTGCTGGATATGTTGGCCGACGAGGTCGAGGACACTGCCGGCTCCATGAGCAAGGCCTCACTGTAACTTGGTGCCAGCATGTACGACCCCGGTGCGCTCAGTTGGCTTGAAGATGCGTGAATCTGCTCGCCACTCGTTGGCGTGTCGTAATTTACTCCAAACAGCTTGGTTACCTGATAGTCGGCGTATTGTGTCTTGCATTCAATTATTATTCGTAGTGGCCAACTGAGTAAAAGTGCGCTCAACAGCCAGTAAACATAGGAATTTGTAAACCATGGCCTTCCCAAAACTGCAACGAGTGTTGTATTTACGGTAAAATTGTAACCTAGATCCAGGCCTTCTCGCATCTCCATGTAGTCATCTCGCAACTCCTATATATACGACCATTATATTAGTATACATATTATATATTGTTTACAAAAAATGTGCTAGTAGGAACCCTTATAATTCAAAAAGTTATGCGAATAAAATTGTAATTTTGTCTATTGATTCGTTTTTACTTTTAGCCAAGATAATTAAAAAAATAACCAAAATAAGCGATGGATTAGTTGGATACTTATATATAATATTTTATAGTTCAAAAGATTGACTAGAATTTTTTTAATCGTTTGACATATTTGTTTTTTTTTTTTCTTTAACTAGTTTATTTAAACGCGAAAAATTGAGTTTTAATTCAATGGTAATATTTTTTATTTGTATACCTGTTCAGCGAAGAATCGTGATCTCGCCTCTTCGAATTCCGTCGCGGATCGCATGTTGGAAAAGGCAAAGCCTTTGCTGAGTGTAATCTTGGTTATAGGAATTTTCGGATTTAATGTGAGCTCTTTACTGATGTCTCTGACTCCGCAGTAGTCGTAAAAGTAGTACGAAGTCGCAGCATTGGTATTGACCCTTTCATAATAGACCTGGTAACAATAATTCAGCCAATGACGTCAAAAAAAAAAATGTTTTCAGCCATTTGTAAGATGAAAAAAACTGAGAATATTGGGGTAGGAAAAAATTCCTTCTACCTAGTATTCCCTTATAAAAAAAAATCCATTGTAACTAAAATTAAAGCCACGATTCAAATGTGATTTGATAAAAATCTATTTATTTTTACCAAATTTTACATATGTATAATAATTTTTACGTAGATTCTGAATTTTTAAAGAATTTTTGACAAGAATCTTTAAATAAGTCGGAAATTTTGAAATTCGATATTTTTCAACAGAATTTTGCATACACTGTGAGTATCAGCATGTGCACGCGTCCGCTTCGATTTGGCGAGCTATTTATTTTATCATATACCGTTTTTTGTAGCTGATCGTTCAAAATGACGCCAGAGGGTTGCAAATTTTTGGGGATGTTAAATATATCATCGTAGGGGAAAATGTTTAACACTAAATATTTTCCATAAATTTGAGGGCGTTGCCAGGAGGTTGCAACTTTTTAATTATTTTATATATTTCATAATTATTTCAGATAAATAATTTGAGGTTTGGGGACGTGTGAGATTGTCTTTCTAACGGCAGAGTTATAACTTGCCGCAAATTGCGCGTTCAACGTTGGCAAATATTGCAATTAGCGAAAAACTTATTTATATGAAAATTGTAGACTCGATTTGCGATAAAGTTTAATATTTCACACGACATTCAAAGATATATTCAAGCACGATGCTACACTTGAATGCACTTGGATATAAACACTTTTATAGATTTTTTTTAACTTTGTAAACTTTGACAAAATTATCGGCAAAGTTTATGGCTCGCGCAATTGTTCTACTTGGTTGAATGAAAAATTTATATACATATATATAATCCGCGGCCTAGTATATGTATATAAAAATACTATATACAGTATACTGTATAGTTTTTTTTTTTTTTCAAAATTATTCTAAAACTTAATAGAAATTCAACAAAATTATGAGGAAAAATTTCAAAATATAAAATAAAAAATACTCGTGAAGAAATGTTTTCAGTACCTGAGTAGTCGTGTAATGATCTCCATTTCTGTATCGCGTAATCTGACGTTTTCTGCGAACATAGTGATAGCAAACAGCTTTCCACCAGATTGTCGGTTGTGCTAGTCTTAATTGTGACAATTTTGATAAAATGCTGTCCTGACTCTCTCCATGTTTTAAATCAATTCGAATCGGTGAATGATAACACTCTACCAAATAGACCAAATACAGCATTCCCATAAAGGCCACCTATAATCTCCCCATAAAAAAAATACATGGGTAAAAACTAAAACAACCAACTGGAATAAAAATAAAAGTATTGTACAAAAAAGATTATTCCGCAATATATATATTCGCTACAATAAAAATTTAAATTGCGAATTATATATAACTCACCGGAATATAGATGTAGCCATCGTCGCAGGGTGACACGTGCCTTGTGCTTTTAAGCGGGTATTTTGAAAAATTAATCACAATCTAAAAAATAATAGTGACATTAAATCATTAAATTTTTATGCTTATATCCCCATGCATCAAAAAATAACTGGAGCGTGCGTGATGATATGTATATAGACATGAAATGGTGGAAAGGGTAATTTTTCTCCGCATGGTGATTACAATGTCAGCATAGTAATGAAGAAATTAATTTGATTAATAGGTCGAGGCACACCTTAGTAACATTAGCACACCTGCACCATGTGACAGCAGCGAGGCAGCCGTAAATCAGCACTGACAAAACTAAACATTTACAATTTGCTTCTTTTTGCAGGGCCCCACACAAAGTTTGCGATATCGGTCGTTGCTGGAAATAAATTTTATCATCATAAAGAAAATTCCCACATCAATGACAGAAAAAAAAAAACAAAAACAAAAACAAATTTCAACCCTTACTTCTTCATTATCTCGATTCATTGTCATAAAATATTTCAATAAATTTCATTTGAAGTCACCTGCTTCTTCACCGCGTCTTGCAGCACAAAACAATAAAAGAAAATAAAATACAATTCAACACGAAATTGAAACTAAACATGAAAAATATCTTGAGGTTATTTTTTTTTTATATTCACTTTTCAGGAGTGTTGATTTAAAATTAATGCCACCACTGCACAAAGGGAATTTTTTTACAATATTCTAGCTCGGATGATAACAGACGAAATGCAAGACTAATTGAGTGACTACACACAAGGAGACTGTATACAAGAAAGATGGGGGAAGAAGGAACGAGGGTGGATCCCGTCATCCACCCTCAGAGAACGTTTAGGGCTAACTGCCAACTTTAGTCGACTGTACGGCGCCCGATGCTTTACGAATCGTTGCAAAAACATTGTTTGATGGAAGCTCCACGTATTACTCGATCTGAAAATATTGCGGCCGCGAAAAATATATTATGTAAGTATATTGTAGAGAGAAAAAAGCTCGTGTCGTGTCGGTGATGGTGATGACGGCGTCAAAAGCGTCGTCGCCGCCATATATTATCCAACACACATTATTGAGGCAAACAACGTCGAGACACACATCAGGCCGACGTAATCGATGTTGTAAACATTAGACCATTGACTTTGAGAAGCGATGCAATATAACTTTCACGCCGCACACCACATATAAATTCTCTCTTTGATCGTGACGTTTACGGGGTTAAATTAAATTTATTGAACATACAAATTGCCATTTTAACCTCTTGAAACCCTCGAATAAACATCGATCCCCAAATCCTCATCAGACCATGGGAAAAAATTAATATTTCAGAAGAACATTTTAAAAGCCTCAAAACTTTATTTATTTATTTATTTATTTATTTATTTATTTATTTATTTTTTTTTTTTGCCGTAATAACGCGGTAAATCAACAAGTTAGAATGCCATGTATAGTTTATAAGGAAGATGTGAAGAATTTAATGAAGAAATTCCGATGAAAAATCGATCGAATGGCTGCAGCGATCAATAAGGATATCTTATATGTACTTATATAATACCAGCTATATATGTATATATTATTATTGTGCCAGACATATATATACACACAGGGCGCGTTATATATATATATAGTTTTCCCTCGGCACCACGATGACGCCTCGCGCTATATTGATTGCAATCTGAGAAGAATAAAAGTGCCACACGTATTATGTGCTATATAACTTGCCTCCTGTTATTTTTCAATATTGTATGAAGCAATATACACATGGCCCCGCGGGCTGAAAGACCGCATATTCCCAGCCGACCTTGTGCAGATCTAAAGGCCACTATAGGTATATATACCTATATTACTTCAAAAAAGTCTCCTCATCCCTATCATCTATTCATCAACATTTTTTCAAGCTGAATAAAATTTTTCTCCACGCTATATATATCCGCGTATATATTATGTTTGTCTGATTGTTCCTGGGTCATAATTTACATGTGTATATCTATCGACAGAGGATAGACACAGAGGTCATGCTCTGGAAAACAGCCAAAGCCGCGGCATACAGATCAATTGCGAATTTTTAAATTGAAAGGGCATATCGTATAGGTATATCGTATCATCTCAAGAATGCAACAATTATCGTGATGAGAACTCTACAATAGAAAAAAGAAAAAGCAGACAATAAAATTTATCAACATTGACATTAATTTTTTTCGTCGGTTTGAAAAAAAAAAAAAAAAAACATATGTAGCCGCTAAAAATAGATCTCTTACTGATCAATTGATGTGAATAATAGTCGGCAAGATCGGTATCTACATGGTCTGCCTTAAAAGTTGATCAACACACACACACACAGAGAGAGAGAGAGAGAGAGAGAGAGAGGTGGTGCGCGGCGAAAAAAATACAGGAGGTTAGGTGATGTGTGTGGTTTGTCCACGAAGTGACACGATGACATGATTGTTAGTCCCGATAAGAACTCATTCCAGTTCTATTCTATATTTTTTACGCGGTGTAAAGCAATATTTATTGTATAATAATATATTCTGGATATAAAAAAAAATTTGATGATAATTTATTTGAAGAATTGAGCAGACACCAATATCAAGACGTGCCAACACCGAAATTACAAATAATTATCAACAATAGCCGGATACTACAACAATGAAGATCAATTAAAGTTTTTCAACTGTTGTGCGTGACAAAGAATGAGGTTAGTCTGGTATTTTATTTTATTTATTTTTTTTTTTAAATGTATAGAGATAGTTTTTGCAGTGATATAAGAGAGAAAATTATTCAATTTTACAGACGTCATAATAAAAGATTACCTTGTGCCTGCTCAAAGCTAAAGTAGCATGGCACTGTGGAACGGAAGACCTGGTTGGTTGGGCAAATTGGGCCTAGTATTATTAGTTATTTGGCTGCTCGTTCTGATTGTATCAGTTTTTCGCGCTGGGCGAGGAAAATTATCGCAGGATGTCAGGAGCGAGTCGGCAAATACCCAAAAACTTGCGGAAATGATGAAGGAATTTGAGATTTTACAGCAGCAAAATGAGGCTCTGACAAACTTACTGCTTGCAGAGACATCGCGCGATGGAAAAAATTTGGATATTGGAAAAATTGGTGTGCATGAATATGCGCCAACAATTGAGTATGAAAATTTACGACGAAAATTAAAAAATGATATTCAAGAACTGTGGTACTATGTGAGTGCCGAGTTAAAAAAGGTAAAAAAATATGTGGCGGATTTTCCACTGGATAAACGCGAGCGTGATATTGATAATGCATTGAAAAATCTTTGGGAATATAAAAAAAGTTTAATTATTGACTGGGAAAAAATGAGTGATGGTGATGGCCACAGAGATTGGAGAGCACGTGAGGCTAAAGAATTGTCGGATTTAGTTCAACGACGATTTCAATATCTACAAAATCCGGCAGATTGTAATAAAGCCAAAAAGCTTATTTGTAGCCTAAATAAAGGCTGTGGATTTGGTTGTCAAGTAAGATATTTAATATTTTAAATATTTTCATGTTGAAATCGTAACTGTAATCGTACTTTGCATTTTTTTCGCTGATTCAAGACGCTTAAATAAACATGTTGCTTCAGAAAATTTTCACATAAAAAAATAATATTGATAAATTTTAGTCAAATTTAAATATAAATAAAATGATTAATTTTAACATGAATTTATCCAGATTCACCACATAACCTACTGTTTCTTGGTGGCATACGGCACCGAGAGGACTCTCATTCTCAAATCCAAAGGCTGGAGATACCACAAGGATGGTTGGGAACAGGTATTTAAGCCTCTAAGCGACACCTGTCTGTCTCCAGGTGGCGAAACCTATGGAAATTGGCCGGGAGACTCATCAACTCAAGTATTATCGTTGCCAATTGTGGACAACGTAATGCCCAAGCCGATCTATCAGCCGCCGGGAGTTCCGGCGGACCTTGTGCCACGGATTGCGCGTCTACACGGTCATCCAATTGTTTGGTGGGTCGGTCAGGTGCTGAAATTCCTGATGAGACCGCAGGACAACATCCAGCAATTTATCAAACACGCAAAGGAGAAACTCGGATTTGCCCGACCGATCGTTGGTGTTCACGTGCGCAGAACCGACAAGGTCGGCACTGAGGCTGCATTTCACGATATTGACGAGTATATGGTAAAGGTTGATGAGTATTTTAATCAATTAAAGACTGAACCGACCGTCCGGCGCGTTTTTATCGCCAGTGACGATCCAAAAGCCATTGTTGCTGCGCGAAATCGCTACTCCAGATTCGAAATTATCGGTGATCCTGCGGTCGCCGAGAGTGCATCCGTCTCTAAGAGATACTCTGACTCATCGCTGCAAGGAATTATTCTCGATATTTATTTACTCTCGCAGTCTGATCATCTTGTGTGCACTTTTAGCTCACAGGTGTGTAGAGTGGCCTATGAGTTGATGCAAAATTATCATGTGGATGCTCATGATAAATTTACATCTCTCGATGACATTTATTATTATGGTGGACAAAATGCTAATCCGAGTTTTGCCATTCTTGATCATGTTCCAAAACGCGTAGGCGAGATGGAACTCAGGGTGGGTGATAAAATTGAAGTCTTGGGAAATCATTGGGATGGATTTTCAAAGGGGAGAAATTTACGAACAAATTATGTCGGGCTTTTTCCCAGTTTTAAGATTCAAAAAAATATTGCTGCTGTTGACTTTCCGAGGTATCTTGATGTACCCTTGCACAATCACACTGTTAGACATTAATTTTCTAAATCTAGATTTTTTTCAAACAAAATTATTTGTTATTGATATTTTTTATTTTTTATTTTTTAACACTGAAAAAAAAAACTGAAAAACATAAAATTCTCGTGAAATACTCTGCAAAAGTGAGCCCTTATAATAGGTACAGTAGAAAAAAAAAATATGAAAGAAAAAAAAAAGTTTACTTTTTATTGGGAAAAGCAAAAAATGCCAGAAATCACTTAAATTCTTAAATATATCAAAAATTATATATCAATTGTGAAATTTTTGTCAAAATATATTTTTTTTTACTAATTTCAAAAATATCCAACCCATTTGCGAGATCGCAATGTTTTGTTATTGATAAAAAAAAGAAAAATATCTACAAGTCTTTGCCTGGCATTATGAAAAAGTGCATAATGATTATTACGAGATAAAAAAAGTTGTAATATATTTTATACTGAAGATGATATCTTTATATCAAAGTGAGCATAAAAATAAGTAAGAAAAAACGAAAAAGTTTATTGTAAATTAATCGATTTAATAAAGTGTTTGATGATAGTTATTTAGTATAAAATCGATATATTCTTATTAATTTTTTTTTTTTTTTTTCAATTGCACAAGTTTTCTCGTAAGTAATTACTATTTATACCGTACAAATAATTACACACTCGAAGATATTGGTATATATGAGTTTCTCATTTAATCAATCAAGATGGCAGTGTGTGCACGCCTGCTCGCCCCACAATAAAAAATATTGTCATATCACGAGTTGTGTGTGTGTGTGTGTGGAGATAAATATTCACTGGACAATTAATTGCGAAATCAATTAGGAATATTTTTAAATATGTTTCAGAAATTTCAAAGACTCAGACCAACTCGAATTTTTTCATTTCAATACAGCTACGTGAGCCAAAAGTATGTTGAGCACAAAATATTTTTAGGTTATATGTTGCAACCTACAATCCGCCACAACGAATCAAAACAATAAGCTATATTATCACTTAATCTTGATTGTTTTTCTTTTTTTTTTTTCTCAAAGACAATTAAATCATTATGAGGTATTGGGTGTTTTGAAAACTTCATCGAAAAAGGACATTCGATTAGCTTTTTTGAGGCTGTCAAAAGAAGTAAGTATATATTTATAGAATCAATTTCGCTGTCTCTTTGTTTTCTCCAGACATGTTTCAATTTTATAGCTACATCCGGATATCCAGAAAGGATCACAGACCGGCCACAAGGAATTTGTTAAAATAAATCAAGCCTATAGCATTTTAATTAAAGACAGAACCCGTGAAATGTACGATTTGAGCTTGGATCAGCGATCAGCAGTAGTTCATCCGTCCTACCAAGCGCCTCCATCAGCGCCTGACTTTCATTCAAAGTACTTTTTTTATTTTCTCAAATGCCTAGAATTAATTTTAATGAGTATATATTTAATTCCAATTGCAGTAGTCCTTATTACCATTATTATGAGCGAAATTTCGACCGTGAAGGCTCTCACGAAGCGCGAAAAGACCCATATTACGGTGTAAAAGGAATTCCTAAAGTAAGCAAAACCAAAATGGTTTTATTATGCATTTTGATTATTATTGTTGGAACTGTCATTCAAATGTATGCAATTTTTCACTCACCGACTTTCACTACTGAGAAAATTTTAGCAAAAAGTCAAATTAGCGCAGAAATATACAACAATATCCGAGTCAAATGCACAAATTTGACCAATGAACAAGTCATAAATAATCTGGCTGAAAATTATATGGCTAAAAATCATATCAGTGATAAAGATAAATAAGTATTTGTAGGAAAAAAAAACTACTGTAAGTATATATGGAAAATAAATTGAAATTTTTCTCAAGAATTTATTATGTTGTATAAAATAAATTACTTGCAATGTGTAATAAACTCTTAAGCTATATATATACTTAATATATTCATTAATATGTTTCCTTGTGTGTGTGTTAATAAACTCTTAAGCTATATATATACTTAATATATTCATTAATATGTTTCCTTGTGTGTGTGTAAATTAATTTTATAAAAACAAAAATTTTTAATGCAATTTTTTTATGTAAGTGGTGATTGCAGTATGGGGCGATGCAGGCTGAAAAACGGGCTTTCCACTCTCGTCATATGTAAGTGGTGATTGCAGTATGGGGCGATGCAGGCTGAAAAACGGGCTTTCCACTCTCGTCAGTGTAATCAGAGTAATTGAGCTGAAATATTGGCTGAAAACCTAGACGTTTGCAGAGCTTTGCGGTGAAGTGAGAACTGCAGTCTGAGCGAATGTAGTCGTAATCCAATGCCTTTGCGATCGCTCTGAAATTTAATAAGTATTTGTTGGATAGAAATTCAATTTAGATAGAATTACCATATATAAAAGGAAAAAAAAAATTAATTACATTGTTTTCTCCACGAGACTCGCTGCAATACCTTTCCCTCGCCAAGTATTATCCACTGATACAATTCGAACGTCAATAATTTTTTTTCCGGGATATCGGTTGACCAAGTCTGCTTTTAAATCCACGTAATGCAAAAGTTTTAAGATTTTTTTGAATTTTGGACTCTCGCAGTGCTCTATGTAGTCAGGCTCGTCTTTTGCGGGTGGAATAGCTCTTCCTAAAAAAATTAAAATCAAGTGGTTAAAAAAAAAATGAAAATTTATATTTTTGAATATTTTTCAATTCTTAAGATGAAAAAGATTTTGTTTTCTTTTATAAATTGTAATTAATTCTATTTTCAATTAGATGTTGGGTTTTTTACTTAACAACTCAGGGGCTCGGCAAATTGATTAATCACGTATGAGTGTATCAGTCTCACGATTGTCAATGTATCTATAAATTAATTACATTGCATTATAGGCCATTATCTTGCAATCCGAGTGAACGGATCGTGCGACACTTATTGTCCTCTCTATAGGGAATTGAAAAAAAAAAATAAATAAATAAAATAATCTGAATAAGAAACTGCACATTTGTAATCATATTTTATGTATGTACATAATTAATGCGAATAGTAACGTTGTTGAGCTTGAAAAAATGCAATGATTTAAATTTGTACGTGATTTCACAAATATATATATTTTATTATTATCTTGCAATGGAGATAGTTATTTAGATTTTCCTATGTTGTATATATATATAGACTTATATCAATCGATATTTCTTGTGGGGTTTTTCAACTTGCATTCCACGTTTTACGCATTTTATGCCTTTCATACGCCAAAGCATTTTGCAACTCAAAATCGAAAAAAAAAAACTTTTTTTTTCAACTTCTTACCATTTAATTGAACACCAACAATAGCCCCAGAGGAAGTAACGGCCATGAGACTGAGATTTTCATCAACAGACGACATGCTATATTCTTCTAGCGGTGGACAAGTGCTATTTTCACCATCGGGAATAAGTCCAATGTAGTCATTGAGCGGTTCATCCCTGAAGAAAAATCGTTTGAGGAAAGCCAAGACCTTGGGCTTACTCTCGGCATCAATAGGAAGAATATTGTAATCCATAGTCCTTGAATTTTCATCCATAATATCTGCAAGCTAAAAAATCCTTCTATAATAATCTAAAAAAAAAAGTAGACAAAATAATCTCTTCGGAAATAAAAAAAATTTACACCACAACATTTTTTTGTTTTGTTTTGTTTTGTTTTTTTTTTTCTGTATAATCACGCGGATTATGGGGACAGTGATGCATCCTTATAAAGAGGATTTTAGCTAATACATGCATGGTTAATGAGCCGCAATGTGTGTGCAGATCCACTTTTGAATCGTCTTTGTTATGTTGATGATGCAAAGTCAGCTCCTCTACGAAGAGATATGCGAACAAGGCGTATAGCCATGTGAGGAGTAAACGCGCGAGTACGACTTCTCAAGGCTCCAACTGTGTCACACGCAACCATCTTCATGACAATAAATATCGTATTTCGTCTAATAACCTACTGCACAATGGATCCTGTATATACCATCAATTTGCTTTCCCTTGAGTGTAAAATAATATTATATTCCGATGGAGAATTATTTTATTCACATGTATTAAAATCAGTTTTATCTGTAATTAAGTTATTTTATTTTAATGACTTTATAATGTAATTTGATGCACGCGCTTTTGAATCTATAATCTCAATATAAAAAAAAGGCAAATTAATAATGTAAATTATTACGAGATTACTCGTGTTTCAATCATGTAATAAAATTTAACGCACCAAATGTGAAAAAAAAAAAAAAACGACGAAAATTCCCTTGGAAAAAAACAAATTTTGTAAATTTTTCTGATGAAGAAATGTGAGGACAATAAATTTGTTGTGAGTTGGATATATGACTGATTAGAGATAAATTGTAAATACAGTGATTGAAATTTTCCTGATTGTTTACCGAGTATCTGGTCATAGTACGCGAGTCATCAGTGACGAATCCAACTCCAGAAATTCTCGGCAAATTTTTCAGAATGCCCTCCATTTTGTTGGTGCACTTTTTTTTTCTATTTAAATTAAATTTTTTCACCGCAAAAATACTGGGAGTTGTGTGTGAGAGAAAAAAAAAAAAACCGGTGTCACAAAAAGTTGTGTTTGATTTATTCAAATGCGAGCTCGATCAACAATAGCATCGTTTGTTTCGTGCACTGCCTCGGTGACGATCGACTGGCTCTCTTATATAGACTCCTTCTCGTATAAGCACAACGTTCATCGTGCTCCCCTATTATATACACTGAGTTCAGGGCCGAGAACGACGATTGTTGTTGCCTTCCGAATTTTTTTTTTTTTTTTCCGTAGTAGGTATATATAACGAATTGTGGATTTTACATGCAACTATTTCAAAGTATTTTGGATGACATATACATGGTTGAGGATTTGACGAAAGGTTTATTGTTGTATTGTATATACACTCTTGCAACGCATCGCGATAATTTTTCCGTCTTCAAGGACAATCCTCTCGACTGATGTGTATTTATGGATATATTATGCTCATTGAATAATCGAATATGTGATTAAGTGATAGTAAAATTTAATTGTCTCGAGCAGGATATTATAGGTCACAGAATAATTTTTTTTATTTATTCGGTTAATTTCCCCTTAATTTTCAATAATCAACCTTTCATTCTTATGTTTTCACGGATATCATCCAATTAATTATTACTCAATAAAAGCGAAAAACAATTAATTTTTTATATTTGGAAAACATCTAAACAAAAAATTTTCCAACTTTCTTAATATATATGCGGCTAAAATATCTATCAATATTTATATAAAAAACGTCAAATGCAATGGGTGATTGTTAAAAATTATTTTGCAATATCCAACGAAACCAACACATAAATTGTCTTTATGACAAAAATTTTTTTTTCCTTTCCGGGGTGAAAAAGTTTACTATAATTAATAGAAGAATTTTTCAATACATTATGTTGAAAAAAAAAAAATTATTCATCAAATATAGAGTGTCATAGAACGCTATTATTCAAACACAATTCAATTTAGCCCCTCATGCAACATTGATAGCCAAAAGCAGACGCAATACCTACAAACTTGGATATAATAAACAAAATAGTATTTCAGTATATCGACATATACGTCACGACCTTACGCGCCGCACCGGGACAAACTCAAGGACCACGATGCATCTTGTGGAACACAAGAATAGTCGGGCGGGCTGAGGGCCTTGGGATAGTAGGCGTCCCGGAAGAGACTTTTAAAACTCATTAATTCGACAATCAAAAAATCCTAAAAGGCCTTTTGCCGCTTGAAAGTTGCTGAGCACAAAAAAAAAATTCAAATAAAAAACTCGAATAATAATTAATAAATATACGCAAGTCCCAATGAAAATCGTCATCCAAGGAGTCTCATCAATGCAGACAAATACATATACAAACGATTAACAAGCAAATTACTAACGGTCATAACTGTTTAGAACATTATATGAGATCAACCGATAGGCGGTGAAGCATGAAATGTATACATATAAATGTATAATTTGATAGATCAATTGGTTTTCTCGATAACGCATTATCAATAAATATATATATATATCTATAGTTAATGCTAAAATGGCGTGGTACGAATGGCGTAATGCCATATACAACAGGAGCCTTCAGAAGGTGGAAAAAAAAAAAATTAAAATTTTCCTCATTGCAAATAAAATAATCCTTTGTTATCACCCCGATTTGAGTTTACAGGTGTCACCTTGGGTGTCAATTTGCAATGATGCATGACGGAAAAATGACATTTTTTTAGGCATATTACCTTGGATGCACTCTGAGTTATGCAATGTCCGTTGAAAAAAGTAAAAAAAAAAATCGTGCTACAGCAATATATTAATTGAATGAAAATTAAATTCATAGATAATATTCTTGGAAGAAAAGCTTTAGTCGCGCGTTGCGGGAGGTGTGTCCAAGTGACCAAGGTCGAGGCCAGCAATGACAAATTGTCGTATCTGCAGAGAGGACTATTATCATCGACACTCTTGATATGGAAACGTGCAGAGAGATGTTGAAAAAAAAAACTGTTTGGTACCAATGAAAGAGGTGGAGATGAATTTTCAGGCAGAAAAAAACTATTTGCGGGATTACCTTCAAAAAATTATTTTCAGAGAATCATCGAGTGGCGGCACGTCGACCTGCGAAATAATTCAAGTGTAAGACACAGTGTTTTTCTGGTGCAGCAAGCGCGGTGATCGGATCAATCGATGATGATTGTGTCACAACACGGTGGCGAACAGTGAAGAATTGATAACATACTATCGCTCAAAGTTCGTCCCTGCGTGAAGTCGACTGATGCTACCGGACGTTGGTGCTGATAGCTTGAATTTAGTGCACTGCTGTATAAGTGTATAGGCACCCTCGCAAGCCTATTTCGCGTCCGTGTCAATGTGTACTCTTCGTGTATTCCATCGATGTTAAGTGCGACGCTTGATAAGCGCTATCTTTCATGTTTTTAAATATATATTGATAAATTCATTGAAGTATAATTTTAAGTCGTACAAAACGAGTTTTTTTTTGCAACCTCTGAAAAAAAAAAATTCCATCGATAACCTTATTTAATGGTAAAATATATAAAATATATAACCCCCCCACCTATACGTCAGGGCAGATTGAAATACACGTGAAAACACGACGCTTGAATTGTCGTTAATGTAAACGATTACATATAGGATCCTCTTTAGGTCTATATAATGACGCAGAAGGGATTAAATTGAAATTCATGATACTTTGAATAGTTTACAGTTTATAAAAAAGAGAGATATTCTCAGCAAGACTTTGATGAAAAAAGAAAAAAAATCACTTATAACTTGAGGTTTTGTTTAAAATAAAGATTTATGCTAATAAAGTATAATAAATAACCAATTAGCAAAGATAATATAATATCCAAATCAATTAATTTCATTTTCCCAATAAAATTTACGTATATAGATGAATATAATATAGACGCGGCTATATACATTTTATAGCATCAGTTAAATTAATAGGCAATTCATAATATGACTGATGATAGATCGAACAAATAAAAGATATTGAAACCGGTCTATCTATTCATCATAGAAAGTTGTAAATAAAAAACTTTATCGCATTTAAATGAATAATTTTCTTTAATTTTATTTTTTATATGTTTTAACCTACTTTTATTTTTTATGCCACAAATCAACAAAGATATATTGAGAGCTAATGCGATTATAATCGGCTAATGGTGCGATTTTTTAATGGATAAAATAATGCATTAAAGGGTATAATAGGAAAAAAATAATAATAATTATACAGTCTGGATAATTTTAAATATATAGGGACAATACATGATATTCAACCGCGATGTGTAAATGTCACTTGTAATTATTTTCAGATTGCGAAAATATCTACAGTGATTGGATTATATACTTTGCTGTATATACGAATGTAGTCCACGTGGGTATATATGATATATGCGATTTTGCATTGCCTTGTGACAGTTTGCATGTAATTTATATAGTTTATAATATATGACACGTGTCACACAAAAAAAAATATATTCTGCAGCCCCCTGCTATACTATATATACATTTTAACTTTCTAACATTTTAAATTTCTTCCCTGAATTTTGACAATGACGAAAAAAATAAAATAATTCAAGTTTATTTACATTTATATACTAATGGTAATTATATATTACATTTTGAAAATATCATTGCGAATGTTAATTCGTATAGAATACCTCTATATATATTATATATATTGAAGGCGGATCGGTGAAGGTAAATGAGCCGTGGTGTGGAAGAATTTCCCGTGTCGATATATAGCAGACCGGATCTCTTCTATACTGCAAAGGACAAGACTTTCTTTTTTAAATGTCAAAAAGTAACCTTCGTGTACCGCCGGCCAGACAATAAGCTAGACAACAATTCAACTGCTGGCTTATTATTACACGAGATGAAAAAAGCGCGATAATATTTAGATCATGGTCGCGGCGTCGCTGGCGCGGAGTGATCTTGAATTTGAGCGAAGATGTTGTGCGCAAACTGAATTATTTTGGGAATGATGCGGTATAATAGCGATGAGAAACTTGGCAGACGATAGCATAAGGTTTTTTTTTTTTACCCTTTTGAACCCCGCGCCCGGCAAGTATTTATACTTTCTATATACATATATTTTATCATCAGCTCTATAGCTCAGCCCTCTATTTGCGGCTATTATGCTATGTGCATATCTCTTTGAAAATAAAATTTTA